>CABHPQ010163547.1:0-19071 GCA_902168405.1 Peromyscus aztecus | reverse complement strand
CCCCCCCCCCTTTTTTTTTAATTTTATGTGCATTAGTGTTTTACCATGGGTTTTAGGTCCCCTATAACTGGTGTTACAGTTTTTAAGCTGCCATGTGGGTGCTGGGAACTGAACTCAGGTCCTCTGGAAGAGCATTCAGTGCTCTCAACCACTGAGCCATCTCTCCAGCCCCCACCATCTTTACAAGCTGCTTGTCCTGGCGGCAGCTGGCAGCGTCTCCCTCTGCCTTCCTGTTCTTTTAATTCTCTCTGTTAGTCCCGCCTATACTTCCTGCCTAGCCACTGGCCAATCAGTGTTTTATTAGCAACACATTTGCCATACAGAACATCCCACAGCAAAGAAGTTTTCTCCAAATGACATCCACTTGCTTAGGAAAAGTTAGTTTCCTCCAATAGAGTCTCCCTGAGCATATTAACCACTTTTAAAGGTAGGCCCCAAGTCCAGCTGTAGTTGGCCAACACAACATGAACTCAATGGTGTTTCTTGGTAGACATTTGTCATGTATTCCTTTGTTTGGACTCTTTTTTTTTCTTATTGGCATTTTGCTTGTATATTACTGTTTCCTATTTTGTAATTGGATTGATTTTGGTGTTTTTACTTTGTGTATCTTTATGTCTCTGTGCATGTGTTTCCTGTGTTGTTGTTGTTGTTGTTGTTGTTGTTGTTGTTGTTGTTGTTCTTCTTCTTCTTCTTCTTCTTCTTCTTCTTCTTCTTCTTCTTCTTCTTCTTCTCTTTTTTCTTTTCTTTTGCTTTTAAAGAGTACTTTATTTTTTATTTATATTTTTGACAGAATCTCTAACTTTGAACTCCTTGTGTAGTCAAGGATGACTTTGAACTGGCCCTCAGGCTCTACCACCTGAGTTCTGAGATTATAGGCAAATGACATCATTCTGAGCTTATGTAGGCCTAGAAATCTGATTCAGGGCTCTGTCCAGGCTAGACAAGCTCTCTATCAACTGAGAGAGAGCCCTAGTCCCAAGCTGACTTTAATATCAAACCCTCCTGCCAGCTGGTTCTTTACTCTCCTTTTATCTTCTTTTTTTTCTTTCATTTTTCTTTATTAAGAAATTTTCTACTCACTCCACATATCACTCACAAATCCCCCCTCCTCCCTCCTCCCACCCTCCAGCCCTCTTTCCCAAGCCATCCCACATCCCCATATCCCCCAAATTGAGGTCTCCCGTGGGGAGTCAGCAGAGCCCAGCACACTGAGCCTAGGCAGGTCCAAGCCCCTTCCCACTGCACCAAGGCTGTGCAAGGTGTCACACCACAGGCACCGGATTCCAGAAGCCTGCCCATAGATCAGGGACAGATTCCGATCCCCCTGCCTGGGTGCCCCCCAAACAGTTCTAGCCAAACAACCATCTTCCGTAGACAGAGGGCCTGTCCAATCCCATGGGGGCTCCATAGCCACCAGTCCATATAGTTCATGGGCTTCTACTAGTGTGGTCCATCATCTCTGCATCCTCCCATCATGATCTCACCATCCCTCACCTGCAGTATCTCTCCTCTCTCTCATCAGTTGGATTCCCAGAGCTCAGCCTGGTACCTGGCCATGGATCTCTGCATCTGCCTCCATCAGTCACTGGACAAAGGCTCTATGATGACAGCTAGTTTATTTGCTAGGCCGGTCACTAGAGTAGACTGGTCCAGGCACCCTCTGGACCACTGCCAGCAGACCAAGGTGGGGTCAACCTTGTGGATTCCTGAGAGCCTCCCCAGCACCCTACCGCTTCCTATTCCCATGATGTCCTCATTTATCATGCTATCTTCATCCCTGCCCTCCCATTCTGTCCCTGTTCCAGCTTGACCCTCCCATTTTCCTATGTTCTCATCCCCCACTCCTTGCCCTCTGCCACCCCCCAACACCCAGTTCACTCATGTAGATCTCATCTACTTCTCCTTCACAGGGTCATCCATGTGTCCCTCCTAGTGTCTGTCCCTGTTAGCTAGCCTCTCTGGAGTTGTGGGTTGCAGTCTGGTCATTCTTTCCCTCACATTTAGTATCCACTTATGAGTGAGCACACACTATGTTTGTCCTTCTGAGTCTGGGTTATCTCACTGATAATGATATTTCTATCCATTTGCCTGCAAATTTCATGATATCACTATTTTTTTTACTGCTGAGTAGTACTTCATTGTATATATGTGCCATATTTTCTTTATTCATTCTTCAGTTGAGGGGCATCTAGGTTGTTTCCAGCTTCTTGCTATTATGAATAATGCTGATACTAACATTGTTGAGCATGTGTCCTTGTGGTAAGATTGAGCATTCCTTTGGTATATGCCCAAGAGTCTTGAGGAAGACTTATTCCCAATTTTCTGAGAAACTGCCATACTGATTTCCAAAGTGGTTGTACAAGTTTGCATTCCCACCAACAGTGGAGGAGTGTTCCCCTTGCTCCACATCCTCTCCAACATAAGCTGTAAGAAAGCATCTTCAACAAATGGTGCTGGCATAACTGGATGTCAACATGCAGAAGATTGCAAATAGTTCCATATCTGTCACCATGCACAAAACTCAAGTCCAAGTGGATCAAAGACCTCAACATAAATCCAGTTACACTGAACTTGATAGAAGAGAAAGTAGGAAGTAGTCTGGAACACACTGGCACAAGAGATCACTTCCTAAATATAACACCAGTAGCACAGACACTGAGAGTGACAATTAATAAATGGGACCTCCTGAAACTGAGAAGCTTTTGTAAAACAAAGGACACGGTCAATAAGACCAAACGACAGCCTACAGAATGGGAAAAGATCTTCACCAACCCCACATCTGACAGAGGGCTGATCTCCAAAATATATAAAGAACTCAAAAAGCTAGACATCAAAATACTGAACAATCCAATTAAAAAATGGGCTACAGAGCTAAACAGAGAATTCTCAACAGAAGAATCTCAAATGACTGGAAGGCATTTAAGGAATTGCTTAACATCCTTAGTCAACAGGGAAATGAAAATCAAAATAACTCTGAGATAACATCTTACACCTGTCAGAATGGCTAAGGTCAAAAACACTGAAGACAGCTTTTTCTTCTTTTTATAGCTTGTTTGGTGTCTTGGTTTGTCTATTTTCTAAAGAGAAAGAAAAAGAAAGGACTTGGAATTGGGTGGGTGTGAAGAATCTGGGAGGAGTTGGGGGAAGGAAAACTCCTTGTCAGGATATATCTATACTTTCCTTCAATAAAGAAACACTAAAAAATTTAAATTATACATTTTTATAATTTATTTATTTGTATTTTATGTACATTGGTGTTTTGTCTGCATGTATGTCTGTGTGAGAGTGTAAGATCCCTTGGAACAGGAATTACAGACAGTTGTGAGTTTCCATGTGGGTGCTGAATATTGAGCCCAGGACCTCTGTAAGGGCAGTCAATTCAATTCTCTTAACCATTGAGTCATCTCTTTAGGTCCTAAAAATTATAATTTTAAAGTTCAGTCTATCATTATTCCATGGTAAGTAACTCTACAAGTCTCCAAAGGAAGAATGGCTAATTTGAGATACAAATTATTTTAGACTTCCCTTAAGTGACAGTTCAGGAATTTCTCATTCTCTTTTTTCTTTTTATTTCATTTTATTCTACCAGATTGAGGGTAATATATCACTATAAAATATGTGCTGCTATAAGTTTCCTTATGCCTCAAATATTTCAAAATTGGCAAAGCCTACTGGGATCCCTTGTTGATTCATATTTCTGTTGACACACATACTGTTGAAAAATAATGTGCAACATTTGATACAGTAAACATCAGTTTCCACTTTCATGATTTTTATTCTCCTCTAGATTATCAGGAGCATACTTACATTAACAAACTCAACAGTATACACTTTCTGAATACTATGTAGTACTTTATAAATGCATAGTATTCTGATGATTAATTTTAAGAAGCATTTCCTTATGGTAAATTATATATTAATGCATGTCATAGTTATCCTTGACATTGATATACAGCACCTTCTTTACCTGTGCTTTATTTAAGTAGCTAAACTCACCATCACGCTGTCTGTAGGTGAAATGCCTTTGATTTCTCCTTTAATAATATCCTTTGTTCTAGCTCCTGAACTTTATTTACCCCTGCCTATCCAATGCTTTGCATGTACTCCATTTCGACACTTATTTGTTCTTCCCTTCTCTCTCTCTCTCTCTCTCTCTCTCTTATTTTTTTTACGAACTTCATAGGTTCCATATTTTAAGTTCAATGAGTTTGTGAGATTGGCCGATGAGAAAGAATTTTTGGAGGGATGCTGAAATAGTTGCAAGAAATTTCACCTCAGCACTAAGAAGCATAGTAGCAGGTTATTAATATTACAATGATCCCCCAAATTCATATGGGCAACATTGTAGGGATGTTTGGAAAATATAGATTAGATAATCATAAAATGGATCACCGTGAAAACTACTACCATTCTACGGTGGCACCACATATGATGAATACCATGCCACATTAATAAGAGGTAAAGTTGGTTTGTGGGGAAAAGTTTATATAGTTCACATTAAAGAAGCTGGCCATTGTAATCTCTTCAATTATTCTCTAGGAAATGTAAGATTTTTTTTACTTGAAAAAACATAGGAATTATTTAATTATTGAAAAAGTTCTTGATGTTAAGAAAAACTTCCTGGATCTATTTGTTTTAGCAGACAAAGAATCAATGAAATGGCATGTTTGTATCCTTTAAGACTGTATTTTGTCATATGTTTTATCATCATATAAGTGGAAATGTTTTGATTTTTAGATGTGAAAATTATTTTTCATAAAATTCTTTTAAATTAATTTATGAGTGCCTCTGAACAGTTAAATCGTATGTTTTCTTGGTGCACCAACTAATTTCATCAAATGTATTTCTATGGTAGATAAAATAGGAGCAATGTATTCCCATTATAACTCTTGCTGGACACAAATATTAGTCATTACAAAACATTAAATAGATGTATTGTATGTGTCAATATTAAAGACATTTATTTTTAATATCTTAAAATAGCATCTAAATTACATACGGGAAATATTTCTAAGTCCTTTTTCTCTTCAGCTGAATTTCAAGAAATATTCATAACATTTTTTGGGGGGAGGAATTCTTCTTAGTGTAGTCTGCCCAATAGTCAATATTAATTGCTCAGAGTTTTTTATTCAATAAAATCATTTTTCATATCCTCATTAGGAATTTGGCTATTGCTGGGTAATTTTGTTTACAGTAAGTTCCTCAAGTCTGTGCCACTTTACATGACTATATTTCCAGTTTAGCTTGTATCCTCACCCTGGCACATGGAACAAGGGCTCCATCCACGTGAAGTGCTTGAATAACTGACAATACTTCTGGGTATAAAAGAATAAAGCCAGATTGTAGAACTTGCATCACCTCTAGGCCTCAGACCTATCTTCTTAAGAAGCAGAGACAAACAAAAGCAGAAAATGGAATCCGGTCTGAGAAGATTCAGTGAGAATGATACTTGCTGCGCAGGCATGCAGGCATGTGTTCTTATCCCAACACCCACATAAAAGTGTGGTTACATAGCTGGACCCCCAATCCTGGTAGAAGTGGGGTAATGCAGGGTGGACACAGCAGACTCCAGGGCTCTGTGACCAGAGCATGTGAGCAAAGAGCTAAAATTTTCGTGAGGGACAATGTCTCAAAATATAATTTAGAGAAGAGACTATGGAAGACATCCAGGTGTCAACCTCTGGCTTGTACATGTGCATGTACTATGCTTGTACCAACACAAACAGGTGCACACATACATAACAATGCACACACAACCAGGGGAATCTTTACTTAATATTTAATAGCCAGTTAATCCCCAGTTGCAGCTAATGTTTCCCCACTTAAGGATAAAGTGAAGAAATCTAGGAAGTCTCAGAAATACATCTTCAAGGTTTCAATGCCTGGTTTTTAAATACTTATGGTGCAATACTGAGTACTTATAACAAAACAATTGTGCAGCCATTTAGATTGTACCATGTTTACAAGATGATGCCCCTATTAACATGTGGTCTATTTGTAGTGAGTCAGTTTTATTGAGAAAGTCTTTCCTGAATTTGTTTATGGGTTAACGATACATTTTTTGGTAAAGTACCATGATTAGCCCTTGAAATGAGTAGTTTCATCTATGTATAGGAAGAATATATTTGTATAGAAAAACCACAAAACCAAAAAAAAAATGCAAGTTCCAGAGATTTCTCTTGTATTCTTACTTCTCTATATTTAACCATGGACAATAAGCTTTTGTGCTTGGCCTCCAAAGCCAAAAAGAAAAGCAAAGGGTTGCCAATTTCACTTTGATAAAACATATCCTGCTATTTGGAGATCTTCATGGGAAAATATATATGATATGGTATCAAAGACAGAGTTGAGCATAAAATTGATACCTGTATAAACAAATGCATAGAAAAGGGCCATAAAGCAAATGCATCAAATGTAACAGTAACTGCCATGTGAGTTAACAGGACATTATATTTTTTAACCATCTTTTGGTATTTTATTTTTTTAATTGATATGTTTCAATTATAAATAATTAAACTATAAGAGCATATGAACACCGTTTTTTTTTTTTGGAGTCTTATTACTTACTGATGCTGAGATTTTTAAAACAGAAAGAAATCAGTGACTGAGGGGAGACTCGGCAGCCTGACATGGTGAGTCTGTTCAGATTATAGTCAGCATCTTCTTTAGCAGTAAGGATTCTATGTAAATTCTTCCCATCACCCCGAGCACACAGCACTTTTTAAAGGCCAGTTTCTAGTGGATTATGTCTGTTCAGTTTTGTCAGATCATTCTTTCCCATTCCCTTCTTAGTTCTTTCCAGGGGCATTATCTTTTTTTTGTTTGTTTGTTTGTTTGTTGTTTTTTTTTTAGTTTATTCTATGTCTTTCACATCATGTATTTTGATCCCTTTCATTCCTTGTCTCTTTGCATTTGCCCTCCACCCTTGCAATTCTCCCCTAAATGAAACAAAATTCAAGAGGGAAAAAAAAAGGAAGACAGTAAAATAAATGAAAACAAATAATTTAGGAAAAAATTAAAAATCTCATCCTGGAAGCTGCAGCATAACCCAATTTCTATGTTCCCAAAGCACACTTCTCTCTTTCACTTAGAGGTTTTTAGAATATTTGACTGTTTTGGAGTATTGTCTTCCTCTGCCTGTTTCGTTTCCTTATAATATTGACAATATCTTCCCATTGGTAGCTACAAACACACCCAGTTTGTTCAATATTGACCCGCTTTTAAAGAATTTTTTGATATTCTCATTTTATGCAGGGTTCACATTTTTTTAACCCCAGAAAACATTGAGCATTTGTGTTTATAAATAAATCTCATTTTTCTCATTTAGTAGAGCTATGCCAGGAAATTCCGAACAAACCTTTGATCTCCCTTGAATGTATTAAATGTATTATCACTGGTTTTGTTATTAATTATTGTATTTGTTTTCCAACCTGCTTGCTTCTGTGTCTCTTATTATTCTAGCTTGTAATTTTTATTATCGACAAGAAAAAAGAACAAGAATGTGAATGCTTGTGAGCCCTTCTCTCAGAAAGTAGTCCCGATAAATATCAGGCATGAAGAGAAAACTCATCAGCACAAGAAGGACTTCACATTACGGTAGGTTTGTTCAAGCTACAGAAACAGGGTAACATTTTCTTTTTCTGATCTTTTGATCATTCAGAAAACAAAGTTAGGACTCTGATGACTGCATCACACATCATGCTTAATTTTAGGGGAGAACTGCTGTGGGATGATCTGTATGTCAAATTGCTCTCATTGGTCAATAAATAAAACACTGATCGGCCAGTGGCCAGGCAGGAAGTATAGGCGGGACTAACAGAGAGAAGAATGAAGAGAACAGGAAGCTGAGGAGAGACACTGCCAGCTACCGCCATGACAAGCAGCATGTGAAGATGCCGGTAAGCCATGAGTCACGTGGCAAGGTATAGATTTATAGAAATGGATTAATTTAAGATGTAAGAACTAGATAGCTAGAAGCCTGAGCCATTAGGCCAAACAGTTTAAACAATATAAGTCTCTGTGTTTACCTGGTTGTGTCTGAGCGGTTGTGGAACTGGCAGGTGACAAAGATTTGTCCTGACTGTGGGCCAGGCAGGAAAACTCTAGCTACAGAGAACATGTGAAAAATATTAGAAATTTCTCAGAAACCATTGCCTTAACATATGTATGTACCTTAGATATCCAAGTACATGGATTGCGTACAACCAGTGACGGTCAGTACTTAGTCACATCACTGGCAACTTGCAGGTAATAGAAAATTCTCTATTTCTTGACAAAATTAATGTTTTCATTACAGATCCTTAAACACACGATAATAGAGACAGTACTCCCTAATAAAATTAGAATTTTTTACTATAAGTAACTGAAATTTCCAAAACCATTTTTTGTTCTTTTTAAACAGCCATTTTTTTTTTCTAAATTATTTTAGCAGAATCTTATCTGTGCCACTTTAGATGGCAAAATTTGTGGTCTATGAAAAAATTGTGTGCATAAAATATGACAAATAAAGTTACTTGCATGTGGATTTGTGTCAAATAATATTTGAGGGGACTTTTAATACAGTACCTTTATCTATTTCCTAGCCAGGAAAATATGGTTGATCTTTAATTGGTCAACCAGCAGTAAGATTTTTTACTCTAGCCTCTTTAAACTTCCTATAATACAGTGCTTCTGAATCTGTGGGCCATGACTCCCATATCACATATATCAGATATCCTGCATATCAGATATTTACATTACAATACACAACAGTAGCAAAATTACAGTTATGAAGTAGTAATGAAATAATTTATGGTGGAGGGTCACCAAAACATGATGAACTGCACTAAAGGACCATAGCATTAGGAATAGTTGAGAACTATTGCTGTAACATTACTTACTGCTTTTCCTCACAAGGTTTAAAAAATTATTTAACATCTTTTCCTCATCTGTTCAAATCATTAGCATGTAGAAAGCATTGTTGTGTGTAATATTTTCACTTTATAAAGGGAATCTCATATAAACAGAATATGAGTTATTTGTGGTTAATTTCTATCACACAACATGGTATTTTGGAGAGTCATTAAAGTTTCCACGCTCCTTTTTGGAATGTGATAAGTCTGTTTTTAGTTTGAGTCAAACAAGTTTTCTCCTTTAGTTCTGTGACAGGACTTTAAATACATCATTTGTTAACATTTATTCATGTGAAGAATATAACATTTTAATTAATTTTTGTTTGTCTCACATACGGTTAAGCACAGAAAATAATGTACTATAAATATAAAATAGGACATGGATTGAAACATGTCTTTCTGATTATGGCAACTGACTGAGAGCAAGTAGTGCCCAGCCAAGAACACTTCTCAATTTACAGCTACTCGGCTTCCTCGTTGTCTTCCTTTGATAAAAATGGTCAGGCATGCGATTTCTTCTTTCTTTTCTTAATGTATAAAATTAATAAAGTCTCAGTTAATGCAAGCATTAGAATATGTAAGGTCTTAAAACTTTGAAGTCAGGAATTTGAAAGAAAATACAATGTACAAGAATCTACTTCTTGGAGATTTGGACTAAACCTAATTTTGCTTGCAAGTTTTTAGCTCAGTGCTATTTTAATTTAGCCCAGAAAAAAAAAATACCCTGTAAGCTGCTGAGATTTACATATTTAATTCTCTTGCCTTATATTACAGTGATAAAATCAATTTGAGAATGCAGAAGGAAAAGGCCCAAGGAAAACATTAAGATTCAAAAGAAAATTAAACCGTGTATTTTGTGTCCACAATTGACTGTAAACTCTGGAGAACCGAGATCCTGTGTTTGGGATTCTCAGACAGAAAATGCCACAATGAAGAAGCAGTCCTGAATGAACATAGTCAGGGAGTATAATCAGGATAGTTATCTAAATCTTACATGCAATGGAGAAATATTTCCTCTTTTTTAAACCTGACAAATTGCACATTTATTGTCATATTTAATAATGTTGATTTTGCCTACTTTCCATGTGTAGTCACAGTTACATTAATATTTGTCTTTTTTCCTTCCCCGTGTACTAGTAATTGTACCATCTGTTTCAACCTTCTTACATTTCATAAGCAATATATAAAAAGTAAAGCATAGGGTCATATTGCATGAAGACATCTATATAGATAATAAGAGCTAAAATCTAGTATAAAGGTTATTGAATAGTGTAATAAACATTTTTTCCTAAAACAGTACAGTTTAATTGCAAGGAATGTATAATGAAATACCTCAAATATTCACCATCCTTTCCTAAAAGTGTGCATTTTCCTTTCAGTGTCTTACAAACTTTATTGATTTTTTTATCCTACACATCAGTATTACAGAAGCCACATAACTCAGAAATGTATATTTATTATAAAGCATAACTTAGACTCCCTTGATTAGTTTTAATTAATTATCTACATGTTAGTGTGCTGAGAGAATACACTGTTAACTCTTATAGTTAAAGACGGTTAGATTCTATGCAGGAGGGAAATTGTTTTAATTCAGATATGTTTTCAGGGAACAAAAATTCAATCTCAATTACTGTATGTTCTTCTCTTAAGCACAAATACTGTTTTTAAAAACAAAATGCGACCATGAAGTTAACACTTCATGTTAAAACTAAGATCATGAGAAAACAATGTAACTTTCCTAAGAAAAATTGATGCTAACAAATTAACCATATCACTTGCTGATCCTTTAAATTAAAAAATTCATTAACAATAAGTATTTGTTTAGTTTCTAGTGAGTCATTTACAGACCTTCCTAGTACTTTCACTCTGAATGTAGGATTAATATTTTTCCATGAAATTCTTCCTTCTTTCCTTCTTCTGCTCTCTCTCGTGACTTGTTTCCTTTATTTCACTTTGTATTTTTTTCTTCACTTAAAAAACCAGATAGTTACATTTTGACTTAATTGAAGGCAAATTATAAACTCATACCATATTAAAATTATCATTTTTATAATGATTCTAATTTTGTTTTGATGATTCATAATACAAAAGAGAACTGTATGTTCTCTTTTATGAATATTATATCTCTTCGCAAACAAATATTTTGAAACAGGAAGTTTTACATGTGGCCATGATCTATACTGAGTTTGCCTTATAGCACTAAAGGCAAGAACTTTCAATTTAATTTCTAAATGTCGTCAGCAGCTACATGATATTGGGTAAATGAGAGTGTTCATATAAGGTGCTGAAATGCAATAAAAGAAAACTTCTGCAAAATTCTCATACTTCCTTTATCAAAAATTAAATGTGATACACTGTAGCTCTCACACATACAGTGTATCATCGGCTTCTTCTGAGAATGAGTCACTCGCCTACTTTGCTGTCAGCACTGGCATCTGGCTACTTTTCCAGTCCACATCACTGTTTCCCTCAGCTTTGCTGTCTCCAACTTTGAGGTCAGTTTCTCATTCAGTTCTTTACAGTTTCCTTCAGTACCTCATTTCCTTCTGATGTGTAATTTGCCTCCTGTGTTTCCAACTTAATCTGTTCTCAGCAGAGCAGCCCTGCAGGTAACTCTTCCAAGGCATCCAGATATTGCCCTCCATGTAATAGAAGACCAAAAACAAAATTACCAATATCAATGCATAATTTTTTTTAAATTTATACTTTAAGATATCACTTAATGGAATATAGTCATGTCTTGGCAACACTTTTATTAATTCATTTAAAATAAGGATTATTCAAAATGGGAGTTAGATGGAAATGTATGTGTCAGAATAAGACTTTAATGAGGTAAATTGGGCTTGATTCCAGGATGTGATGCTTGCCAGCTGTTTGATTGTGGACAATTTATTAAATGTCTATTTATCAGTGTATCTTCAATTAAGAGAATTATTGAATTATTCTACCCACTCATTAAAGGAAAACCTATAGTATTGGCAATGATATTTCTAAAGCAGTAACCAAAAATAGTTTCAATAAAATTTATACTTGATAGTAAGGAGAAATCAAAACTGTAATTCATTATTATTATGATATTATATCTATGGATTTCTGTTTTTATACAGGTTAATGACCATAAAAAATCAGATCTGTCTACTTATGAAAAAGGGTATCAAACCTGTTTTGTAAACCTACTCTATTCTTTTTGAAAATACCAGCCACTGTTATTTTATTTTTTGACTTTTTAATTATTTTTAATACCTACTGCAGTATTATATAGACTGTATTGAAATCATATTTATGTTATATTCCCTTCTCATCTCTCCTCTACTCCTGCCAACTACGATCACCTTCTATTGACTAAATGACCCTCCTTCTATCTCCATGTCTGTTATCTTCCTTTTTCTTAATGCAAGTTTTCTTTAGGTAGCCACAGCTTCTCTATGTTCATCACTGTGATGGTCATGTCATATCCAGAAGAGAGTGTTTTATAGTGCTACACTTTATCATTCAGTTTTCATAATTTTCCTCAAGCCTCCTTCATAGTAGTTTATTGGCCTTGGTTGGTGTAGCTGGAGAATTTCTCTACAGCTCCCTCTAAGTCCCGCCAGTCCTGGAGCCCACTTAAAAAATAAACACACAGACTCTTACATTATTTAAACTTCTTGGCCATTAGCTCAGCCCTATCACTGTCTAGCTCTTACTCCTATATTTAGCCTATTTCTATTAATCTTTACTTTGCCACGTGGCTCGAGGCTTACCGGCACTTTACATCTTCCTTGTCCTGGTAGCAACTCCAGGTGGTCTCCCTCTCTGACTTCCTGTTCCCTTAATTCTCCTCTCTGTTAGTCCCGCCTATACTTCCTGTCTGGCTACTGGCCAATCAGTGTTTATTTATACAGAGCGATATCCACAGCAGGGTGGGATAATATAGATGTGTCATTTAGGGATGAGCATTAAAAAATTGTTTTTCTCATTAATTTAATGAGTTGTTATCTTGGAGTTTCTATTGCTGGGAAGAGACACCATGACCATGGTAAGTCTTATAAAGGAAAAACACTTAATTGGGTGATAGCTTCTATTTTCAGAAGTTTAGTCGATTATCACCATGATGCAACATGGTGGCATGAAGGCAGACATGGTCTGGAGAGGTAGCTGAGAGTCCTACATCTTGATAGGCAGGCAAGAGGCAATGATCTAGACACTGAGCATATATGAGACCTCAAAACTTGCCTCCACAGTGACATGCTTCCTCCAACAAGATCACATCTACTCCATCAAAGCCACATAATCTAATAATACCAATCCATTTGGAGGCATTTCCTTTCAAACCACCACAGTTGTGAATCTGCAGTAACTGTATTCCCCTTCTGGAGGCTTCTGTGACCCAGATGGATAGCAGCAATTGTCTATGAGTATAAATGCAAACAGTTTGGCCTTGGAAGAATATTAGTAGTACATTCACCATAAATCCTTTTATCATTCCATCCAAAGGCTTTTGACCAAGATTGTATAGTACTATGTCTATATCCCCTCCCAGGGAGTGCATCTCAAATCAAATTGCCAAGTGGATGGTGATCGGTGCATACATCTTGCCTGATAGGCAGCACAATGAACTCTCATTGGTAGGGACACTGCTTACATTTCAGCTCCATTTTGATTTCTGTGTCCAGTGTTGAAAGTATATGGTATATTCAGCAATAGGATTTTACCATCTAGCTTCAGTAAACAATCTTGTACAGTAACAATAGCCTGTATGTCTTTGGGAGCTTCTGAGGGATTCCAGGGGTCCTTATAGATTCATGCTGGGTACCATTGCTCAAACTCTTTTACCATTGTTTTAATTTGTTTATATGGCCATATATGTCCGTATGTTTTATTCATATATTCTTAGTTGGGTTTTTTGTTGTTGTTTGTTTTCATTTTTGTTTTTCGAGACAGGGTTTCTCTGTGCAGCTTTATGCCTTTCCTGGAACTCACTCTGTAGCCCAGGCTGGTCTCGAAATCACAGAGATCCACCTGACTCTGCTTCCCGAGCACTGTGATTAAAGGCATGTGCCACCATCGCCCGGCTCATATATTCTTAGTTTTTGATGACCCTCCTAACAATGTAACCTTTGCCCTATTAGCTGCCCCATTCATGATTAAACCTCTCCACCCCATTTCATTTGCCGTCTACTCTAATATCATGTGACTTTTGAGCCCGCACTCTGACTCTAAAATCTCTCACCATCCCCCCCAACCTCTCATGCTACTTTTCCTTTCTTCCTAGCCTCTAAAAGTACTTGTTCCAAATTAAAACTCAGAAATCTTTAAAGTTCAAAGCTAGGAACTGCGTACCAGAGACATCTGCTAACCCAAAGATGTCAAAAGCGTCATGTCAATACTATAGTAACAGTGTTCATTACATGAAAAGAGGAAAAGTGAAGGTACAGTAAACCCAAAGAGAGAAGTTAAACAGAGAAATGAATACATGTCCCTTTGTGTTACCACCATGCAATCAAACACGACCAATATAGTTGTATGAATGAAGAAGTTTTTTCTTTCATTTAAAAAAATATTAAGTTCTAATGCTCAAATATGTTAGCCAGAAAATGCTTTCCTAATCAAAGTAAATTATTTTCTTGCACATTGTTTTTCCTTAATCATGTTCCTTTGGTCTGATCTGTATGACACGTTTCAGTAAGAGAATAATTCCAAAAATGTATAGAAACAAATAATATAAAATGAGTATTACACAGCAGTTTAACACAGTCAATCTGAAATATTTGAAATTCTTTTTAACCAAAATGATCTATGAAGAGATGTGAAAGGATACTTGAAGTATTCGACTTTATTTGCTCATTTTGTCAAAGATCCTTTGGCAGAAATTGTTGCACATGTATAAGTAGAATACCCACATCTTTGTTTGTTCAAATGGTTCGTTCTTAAACCAGTACTCTGGAGTATGTAAATAATCAAGATATCATAAATAATATAAAGTATTTTATATGTTTATGTAATAATTATTTATATTACCTTGAATTTAGAAAGTGAAATCAGGAGTTCTCTGAGGTTAACCACAGCGTCACTAGGATGAGTATGAACAATGAAATTCTTCCATTATGATTACTATTGAATACCCAGAGGACTGAGTGTTTCTTAGATATGCTCCTCAGGTAACCCATTTACACAGCCAATTAGGATTAAATAGCATTTTTAGAAATGAGTTATTAATAATTTTACAACTGTTATATTCATTTGACAATTTCTGATTTTGTTTTAAAAGCAAATTTATAAAAGTAAAATCCCCTATTTTGCATGTGCTAATTAGATATATATTAATTTAAAATTTAAACTCAATATTTAATGTCTATAGCAAATTAGGACAAGATAGTAATTCTAATTAGTTATACTCAGTCCTAGTGAGACAGATTTAATATGCTTTGAATATCTTTGGAAAAGTTGGTAATGAACATCTTTGTGTATTTTTTTGACCTCTGATTCAGCTACACAATCCCAATTTGTTTTAAATGCATTCCCAGATAGAACCTTTATGATTAATATCTTTTGCTATGTTATCTATGCTGCTAATGAAAAATATTGGGTGTTCTTTAACTTCATAGAATGCAAACGCAGATGAAAAAATTTCACAGGTGAACTCCTTCTGAACACTTCTAATTGCTTAGGAACAGTGTTTGAAAATCTCAAGTAATTTGCTATTATTATAATGAATAGCATAAACTATAATTTTTCATAGTAATTAACTTGTGTCAGCACCATTATTTTTCATTAATTATAAATGAGAAAGAATGAAAGAACACCCACAGGAACAGATGTGCGGAATTGTCTCTTAGGCTCTGTGTTAGGGATTTTTTTTTTTTTTTTTTTTTTTTGCCCAGAGTACTATTGTGCAGGAACCATGAAGCTCAGTAAAAAGGCAAATGGAGACCTCGCACTTTCATAAGAGGGAATGTGTAGTATTTAGTGCGGCTGTAACGCCCAGAGTTTTATCAGAAGAAAATTATCAACAGCTTGCAAGACAAAAAATTCCAAATTTAGCAAATGTGACTCAAATAATTTCTGGGAATATATTTTGACGGTTGTCTACCCTACTTAGAAGGGGAAAAAGCCATACCATACATTTGTCAACTCTCAAGTTTATATTAAGTTTAATTAACATTAAATTAATAAAAGAGAGGAAGAAAGACTATCAGACTGTGAGCGTTCCCTGTGCACGAGCACTAGCTGTTACTAGGATGCTTCAGTAGGTTGCTGACGTTGCTGTTATGTTACATAAGGGTTTTGATGCCATTTTCAGCAGGAAAATGAAAGGTACTCATGAATCCCCCTGATTCAAACTTATAGTACGATGGCCTGAGCTGCTGTTTCCAGGTTTGGAAACTCTAGTAACCTACAATCAGAGGAAGTCTTAACATCGACAACAGGGAATTAATTGTGACTTTATATTTAACCTGGTTAAGAGAGACTTTTCGATATATTTTGTGTACTTGTATCTTTACAGTTTTTATCCAGGATATTCTGGACAATGTTTTTCTGTGAACAAAGAAAAAAAAAGGATGAAGAAATAAACTTTAATTTTTTTCAGTGTAAGTTCCTTGGGGTTGTGTGGAGAATGTGTGCTGGAAAAAGAAAGCTGAGATCAGATACAGTCAGAGGATTTGGCACATTTATCCAAATCTTACTGTTACGTTTTTCAAAATCTTTAAAGTGAAAATAATAGCTTTGCTATCCAGCATAGCAGTGCCACGCCCAGTATTCCCATTGCCTACTGATGTAGATCACTTTTCCCTGAAGTACCTCACAATCTTGGAAGTGAGAAGGACACAATTCTTGTCTGCTATCAGAGGTCTTTAATCCCCAAAGAATCATGTGTATAGTTTGCAGTAGTTTATATCAAATAAAATGACATTTTATTTTAACACAGTTAACCTCAACTGTATTTTAGGTATTTGTCCTCACTTTAATAAATCCCTCTGCATTCAACCCATGTGTTAAATTTGGTTCTCTCCACTACTTCTAATGGAAGAATTCCTGCCTCTGTTGATAGAATTGAAAAAAAAAACCAAAAAAACAAAATTGAAAACTCAGTAAACTCACAAAGATATCTTCTTTTCTAGAGCTATTTAACCAAAATTACTAGTAGTCTATGTATAAGAAAGAATTGCCAGATAGCATAAATATTACATTTAAGATTCAATTTTTATCATCAATTGCTTGAATTTATCATTAACTTCAATGCTATAGAAAATGATGTACAACACGTGACTGAACCTAGAATCATACCTAGGACTCAAGCACCATTTACCATAATTCTTTCAACTATTCATGTTTTAATTTTTTTCCAAATTTTCATTTATATATGACAAAAGAAACTCTGTAATTGATTAGGTTCCCATACATTCTGTCTGATTTTCCTCATTCTGCTCTAATGAAATTCCACTGACACAATTGTTTAAAGACTGAATGTTTTTTTGTCGATGACCAGATGTCTTAAGGCAAGAGTCGGTGGGCCTGTTTCCTCCTGTGCCTATAAGGACAATCTTCTTTCTTCTGAAGGTTTCTGGAATCTTGTGCTGTTTTCAGGGATTCCTTAGCTTACAGCTACATCACTCCAGGCTCTCCCTTCTTGCTATGTATTGTTTGCTTTGTCTAAAATCACCCTCCAATATTCAGTTAGGACACTTATCAGTGAACCTAGGCTCACATGGATAATCTAGGATACTTCAAAAGGTCACCAATTAAAGGACATTTGTATAGGTTCCTTTCCTAAAGAAAGAACCCACTGGTTCTAAGGGGGTGACTGTTCTCATTTACTAATATACTTCAACTTTGGACATTAGCCACCTCCACTGGCCATAATTCTTTCCTTTACCCTGGTACAATTTTCAAGGAGGAGCATATGGTGAAAATAGCATGCATGCAAGGTAAAAGGAGAATTCTTTACAAATATTTAATTCCAGGTGGATGTCTTCATTGCATATTTACTTTACACATAAGAGAAGCACGTTTTTCTTAGGAGCATACTAACTATGACGGAAATGGGAAGCGCTGTCTTTGGATTTGCTTCATACCATGTTATTGTACCACAATAAATGCCCTACAAATGATATTCTTGGAAATACACTATTCACTTGTGGCAAAAGATAAACTTATGGCTTTTATGAAAACCATGGTATATCTGTAAATCTGCAACATCCTCCAAATTCTGAATTTTTTGTTTGTTTGTTTCTGACTAGAATCATTGGGGTCCAATGATCACATGTAATTTAGTAAAGAATAAAGGTGAAGTTAAGTTTCCCAGTTTGTGCTCAGGGTGACTTTGTAGTTTTCTTTCTTCAAACAAAAAATACCTAATATTTCTAAGGTGAAAGAATTATAATTTTATATATTTGAGGGGCGCATAACATATATAAGAATCAAATCAGTTAACATACATTAAATTGTTTATCATTAATATATAGTATTTGAAATTAATTCCATAGATATTTTGAGATATGTAATACAGAAATAGTTACTAATCATAATAGTCACTGTGTTGTATGATTGTTTTTCAAATTAATTACTCCTCGTTATCACAAATTATGTTCTGATAGACTGATCCCAATTGGAAATATTGGAGAGTGAAAATTCATGTAATATATGGCATCAAATAAAACATAGCTCAGAAAAACCCTACACTGTAGTGTCAACCTCTGATCACCAGGTTGACAGAAGCTGTGGTGTCCAGTGCAATTCAGCATTGCGGGGAACATCATGCTGTAGACTTTCAATGTAAAGGTGGTTCTGTGGTGCAATGTATAGCACATTGGCTTTCTTGTGACAACATGAATCTTCACCACATGCAATGTCATGATCAAAATTCAACATACATTTTCAACTGAAAGAATACAATTGAAAAATCCTATTGAACCAGTCTAATTAGGGACCAGCTTCTCACGTATCAAAGTCAAGGACTGAGAAACAATACTCAGAGTAAAAGAGAACCATGTGCATCCAAAATAGAGATATTCTGAGCTTATTGAGATAAAATATTTTTATTTCTTAAATAAATAATTTTTTAAATATTAGGACAATTTCATCTAACTTAGGTCGTGGGTTTTGTATGGAGTTTCTGTAGTACATGATCTTCTCTGTTGAATGATTTAAGTTTGGTGGCCATTTTAGCACTCTAAATTGTATTCTCTTCAAAGAAATG
>CABHPQ010163546.1:10391-23580 GCA_902168405.1 Peromyscus aztecus | reverse complement strand
GCTCCCAGCAAAAGAGGTGGTCTAGATTAGAAGTGGGCTTTCCCACCTCCAAGATCCAGATTAGGGGTGGAAATCCCCACTTCACATTGAGCAAAAATCCCTCACAGTTGTCCCCCTCTATTTTGGGGTTTTAGTTAATTCTAGATGTCATCACGTTGACAACAAGAACAGGTATCACAAGTCCACCACCCCTTGTCAACTTGGCACACAATCGTATCTCCTAATGCTGTGATTAATTTCCAAATGGAAATCATAGCCAGGTCATAATTATACTTAAACATAGTATAACTATCTCTTGTATGACTGCATAAAAGTGTGTGTGGGGGTGTGTGTGTGTGTGGGTGTGTGTGTGTGTGTGTGTGTGTGTGTGTGAGAGAGAGAGAGAGAGAGAGAGAGAGAGATGAAATTATATAAACAGATCTCTAGAAAATGAAGAATAAACTGGGAAGGGTAAGGTGAAAGAAAAAGAAACCTATGCCTAGGGGGAGGTCAAGGTACATTATATACTTATGCAAAAATGCCCTTATGGAGCCTGTTACTGTGTACAATGAATGCAGGTCAATAGAAATTATCATGTGCTTTTTAACACCACCCTGTGCTGGGGTTTTTTTCTGTGTATAGTCAAGATTGGTCTTCAACCCACCAGTATCAATCCTCTTACATCAGTCCCAGGCATGTGCCATCATGTCTGACCACAGACATATATTTCAAGGTATAAACATTTTTCATTAATGTACTCAGAAGAATCATGAATGAAGCAAAATGTATGCCCAGGCCCATGACAATAATCTAGGTCTTGTTGCCACACTTAGCATCAGAATAAAAAAATATTGTGATAGTCTCATAGATTCCATCTAAGGCAATTCTCAGTAATTTGCAAGTGCCTAGTGCTTCACCTGGCTGGAAGACCACACATTGCCCATAGGTATCCAGCCATGGCTTAAATGGTCAGCAGACAGACATTGGCAGCATCCACCTCATCCTGGCTTTACTGCTACTCAGAGGAAGAGAAATGAGGTCAGAAATATGAGGTCTTCCAGATTTAAAGGGTCTGTGACAACAGATAATGTGTGGCAAGAGCACAGTCCCTGTAGGCATTTCCCAAGACAGCGACAAATGACACTGGAAAGGAAAAGCTGAAATGTACAGGATCATTCTGGAAGTTAGAGATGTCAAGAATGTGGAGTCATTCCCAAGTTAAGTTTCAGGTAATAACTAAAGCCATCTCAGGAGAGAAATAATATGAGCTTTAAATAAGTGGTCAGGGCATGACAGTGGGATCACATGAACTTTGGGTAAATGGTCAGGGCATGACAACAGGACCACATGAGCTTTGGGTAAGTGCTCAGGGCATGACAAGGGGGCCACCCAAGCCAAGAGAATCATACATCATAATCATGCACCTTGGATGTCAGACCTGAGGCTATAAGATTAATGTTTTTCCTGATGCGTTTTTCTAGCATTATTCTAATCCTTTCTTTCTGTTCCCATGTTCCTCCCTCTTGTAATGGAAATGCTTACTAGGTGGCATTGTATGTAGGAAGTATGTCATATATTTTTTTCTTATTTTACAAAGGCTCATGGCTAAGAGTTTCAGGAAACTTTGAACTTGGACTTTTGAAGGATGTTGACACTTTAGGAACTCTTGAGGTTGTTGGCCAAATGCATTTTTCAATATGAAATATTGATGAGCCTTTTGGTGGGGCAGGGAGTGGGATCCAATGGCTTGAACACAAAATGGCTTATATCCTGAAGGCTGGTTGTGAGCTGATAGATTTTTAGAAGGTAATTAGATCCAGAGAGCATTGGTTTAACCAATCAATGTGTTAATTCTTTAGCAGACTTAAAACATGTCACCATTTTCAGGAGATAACAAAACTGAAGAGGTGAGGGTTTGTTTGGAAAAAGTAAGCTACAAGGGATTTAACTTCTTTCTTCTCCTTCCCCCACTCCAACCTTTAGATCCACACTCTTCTACTACCATGATATTCTGCCCTATAATAGGCCCAGAAGCACAGAATCAGAGACCATGGACTGATAGCTCTAAACCTGTGAGCTAAAGGACTTTATTTTTTTCTCTTTAAAGCTGTTCTCTAAGATATTTCAGTCACAGTGACACAAAAAGTAAAATAATATAGTCTCCAAAAGCTACTTGAATATTTTTATTTGAATGTGTCTCAATTTTGTTTGCCCGGTTCCCCACTGGATTAGTTTTCCATCCCTCTCCCCGCTGCTTCTGCAGAGTTGTGTGGGCAGCTCACCTCTCAGAAATAGCTGACAGAGTGACCATGTCTTTAAAAATGTTCTTTTGTTTTAATTCCTTCTTCCCACAGCTACTCCAGCTTGTATAAGACGACTTAATTAATGGAATTATAACCTCTTTGAGGTGAGTGCCCAGATCCACTCCCTCAATCTACAAAACTCTAATCCCAATTGATGTATTGTCATTTCAAGCTAATTTAAAATTTTCATTTTGTTTTGTATCTTATTTATTTATTTAAAACCTATTGATCATTCATTCAGCACGTAGTAGGCCTCAGATAATTATCCAGATACCAGTTTCTCAATGAACATATATGGAAGTAGTCAGTGAATGGATATTTAGCAAATGAAAGTCATCTTTTCCTCTCCAGTCTCCACATTCACCCCACTGCACACTTCCAGGACTGGGCGTTTTCACTGGTGACTGAAGGGGGCAGGCAAAGTTCTGAGAACAAAATGATTTCACAGGAAAGAGGTGAGCTTACCTCAAAGAATGTCTATGTAGCTCTCACCTGCACCTCATCCAAAGGAAGAAGAAGCCCCTCCACTTTCAAACTTCACCTTCTTGGTCTGACAGTCAGTCAATGCTTTGTCATACCACATTCATTGTTTTGGGGTATAGTGGTATTCTATTTGTACTGAAATGTGATTTTATTTGTATGTTAATAAATAAAGTTGCCTAGAGGTCAGAGTTTAGCAAGCCATAGTGAGAGCTGGGCGTGGTGGTGCACGCCTTTAATCCCAGTACTCAGCAAGCAGAACTAGGTAGATCTCTGTGTGTTCAAGGATACAGTCAGCATTGGAGACACACGCCCTTTGATCTCAATACCAACCATAGAAGACCTGGAGGTCTGCACAGACAGGCCCTGACGAGGCAGTCACGTAGTTGGGTTTACAACCAATGAGAAGGAAGAACCAGAACTCTTTATAAGTCAAACGCACAGGAAGTAGCTCCCTTTTCGGAGAGGTTTCTTGGCGGAAGAAGCTAGCCAGCAGCACGCGGGTAAGCTCCTAACTCTGACCTCTTGGGCTTTCATCTTTACATTGGCTCTGTGTTTCTTATTTAATAAGATGGTTGGTTACATCTACATTGGGGTTTGGGTTGTTTTTTTTTTTTTTTTTTTACTGCATGGCCAGGAAATGCTATAATCAGTTTTAGATGATCCTCTCCCAGAATTGAGAAGCTGGTGGCTGGTTTGTTTTTTGTTTATTTGTTTGTTTTTTGCATGACTTGGACATTTACAGATGTGGATCTAAATGTGAGGAAGAAAAAAAAAAGCAATTTATAGAGACATTTCCAAGTTTGAGGGGCCTAAATATCCCATTCTTAGTTCTGTAATTAGCAGCTTTGAAAGTATCTGATTAGAATTTTATTTATAAGCACACAAAAAAAGAAGGTGAAATACTTGTCTGTACAATTCTTCTCCAAATGGGACAAAGCTGAAAGGCAGGCAATAACTGCCTTCAAATAAATAAAAAGCTATTTCTGGAAAATTCTGAAAAAAATCAAACACTCTAACTCTCATATTGAAAATAATTTTCTGAGTTACAAGATTTTGGAAAAAAATCACAAGCTCGCCTTCTATTCCTTTACATATTGTACCAACTGGTAGAGATTTTAATGCCAAGGACCCTTAGAAACCTGCCAATCGGTAGTGTGAACTGGAGGACAGTATTTCAGGGTCACAGAACCTATTTGCCAGACTCACAGATTCCTAATTGCCGTCCTTCTGATTGCCTTTCAGAGCAGATTCTGCAGGTACCAGTCAACCCAGAACAAAAGCTTTCTGTTCACATGAAAGATTGAAGGATGAGTTCATTGTCCATGGTCAATGTGGCTCCAAGGAAACTCTCCTATACACAAGTTCTTACTTTTAAATAAACAATCGACTACCTTCGAACTTTGACAGGTGCTTGTAGTTAGTGTGCAGCTAATTAAAACTTTAAGATGTGGCTTTATGTTTTGACATATCCCTGAAATATGCCCACCATATTCTCACCTATAGAAAAATGTTTCCAAAGCACTAAAATTTAAAGCACCATGTTCAGAAGCACCCAAACCCATGTTTCTGCTAGGAAAGCTACCATGTGATTCACACAGTAGACATTAATATGTTAGCATAACAAGTACCTAAAAGAATGAAGAGACACAGAACCCATTTATGGAAGTGTGGAATCTGAAGCCTATGTGTGTCACCTGAAGGACAAACATAGAGGGTCATGAAGATGGTGCCTCATAATGTCAGGTTACAACTGAGGAGATTGTACAGCTTAGCAACATAAAAGAAATGAAGGAAAGGAGGTGCCTATTTCACTATTTGAATAATGATTTTCTTTGGATAGTCTCCAAAGAAAGCATAGGCCACAAAACTTAGTGACTCATTCAGAAATTATTTATCAGATTTTTCTTCTGTAGGTGGTGTTAATTGTGTAAGAGTTATAAAGGCTATTTGCTAGGTATGAAGAATTCTCAGTACTCTCTTGGCCTAATGGAGAAGATGGCTTAGGTACACAAATAGCCCTAGGAAGATGACAGGTAATATCACACTAGAGGCACTGGATGAGCAAAATTTTAGCCTTAAAGACATGCATTCAAGAGACAGACATGCGGTGCTATTACTACTGAAAGTCTTCACTGTGAAGATAACACTAACTAAATCAGAATCCACCCTTGGAGGAAAGATTGGCCTCAATAGTTATAAACCAGAGATCATACATAATGCAAGGACAAAGAGCAGATAAACAATGTATGTTTGCTATGCATGCAGTCCCATTAACTTTAATAAAGAAAAAGGGTGAGAACTCAAGAAGTTGTAAGGTTTTGACCCGTGGCCTTGGATCTTATCTTTCATCCACTTCTGAGGCACCAAAAAATTAAGAGAAAAATCTTAAAGGATCCATTTCACAGAAGTTACAGAGGAAGTGAGGTCCAGATTCAAGGCTTTAATCTTATCACGTTCTGTGAATGGCTTCAGCCAATCCGGTGGCAAACTGGTTTCTACACCTGTAAAACTGGCAGAATCTTTACTACTAGTTTATTAAGTTTATGAAAACTAAATGAAATTTTAAAAGCCTACACATGCCCACACAAATTATTATATTACCCTAATTATTATGGGATGAGATCACCTGCCTGGTAGATACCATCCAATATCAGAGTAGAACACAGACTCAGAGATTTTCTTTAATAGACTTTATATACTGAAAAAAACAAGATCTTCCTAAAATTAGAAATCAAGATATGATACATCTGTGAAGTGTGCCTGGTTCTAACGCACCCATATCCACTGTGCTACCTTCCAAGTAATAGAAAAGTAGTACAAGGACTGGAAATGGTGGCCAGGCTTCCAAGAGGACAGAATGTAACAGCGTTCAGGCAGACAAAGTGCTAAAAATGCTTTCAGAAACACTAACCAAGAGATATTTTTCTGGGGCTGGAGAGATAGCTCAGCAGAGAGGAGTCCTTGCTCCTCTTTCAGGAGACATTTCAGCTCCCAGACTTATCTGACAGCTCACAACATCCTGTAACTCCAGCTCCAGGGCAGTGAACAACATCTCCTGGTCTCTGAAGGCATATACACACTTGCTTGCATACATATAGGCAATACACAAACATACACAATTAAAAAAAACAGTTTTTAAATCTTATTAAAACAACATTTGTGCAGCACAAAAATGCTATATAATGCATTGTGATTTCCTTTAACATGTTTTGAGGGTCTTACATGAAGCTCCCAAAATCCTCAATGGCAACCTAAGTATGTAAAAGATACATTGGATGTTGATAACTGAGACAATGTCAAACTTATTAAAAGAATATTCCACGGAGTAGGATTGACAATATTTTCAATTTTGATGTGAATATCGCACTCGCCTTACTTTGCTTCAGTACAACTCTTCCTAATGAAGACAGTTGCGTGTAGACTTCTTCTCATCCATCTTCACAACCAATGAGAGTCCAGGGTCACAGTCAAGCAAGGCTTCAGGAGACAGTGCAATATTTAACTCACTGAAAGTTTCCATGCTTCATTTATTGATAACTTTATCTTTGAACTTACATTCTGCATATCTTTCCCATGAGATAGTGGAACATATTCATGAATCTAGGAAATAAAGAGAGGAAAAAGAATAGCTTTATGTTTATTACCTTGCATGAGCACATTTTTGACCAAATACATACAAGCAGACACATAAGCACAAACAATATTAAAACAAAAACGGGCTTTTTGAATTTTATTAAAGAAATATTTCTTGTACATTTGCTCAGAATTTCCTTGTAGAGGCTTAAACAGCACACCCAACAAAATGGCTGACCTGGTCAACAATGCTCTCATCTCCCATGAGACCTTGTTCTCCACCTATTCTTCTAGAGCTGAGATACTTTGTTGCCATACAGTTCAAGCTTTATCATCTTTTGAATATGTTGCAAACTCTGCTAGAGTAGGTGTGAAATCATCATGTAAGGTGCATGAACACTGTTAACTTTCTGTTTCAGTCTATAATGAACAAGGAATCCCTAAAGAAATCAAACGTGGCCTGCTTTCCAAAGTAATTCTTGGAATCAAAAGCCAAAGAAATATTAGGTAACATGTAGAAATTAAAACTAAAATAAAAAAAGTTAAATTATGATTCCGAAATGTCCAATTGGCATTATCTAATTTCTATCATGGGATTGACTATATTTGAATTTCCCTTTTATTTTCAGGACCTCTGGTACCTCCTGGTTTGGTTGAAATGAACACAGGGACACATGCATAATAACAGCAAACACATTTGTTACATTCATGGTCTAAGGGTATTGATGTTCTGTTTGGAAGAAAGTCAGACAATACATAAAAGCTTTAGGGAAAAGTTTCTTTGCATAACAAAGGAGCTAATGCATCAAGTTATGGTTTGTTAATGGCATTCAATTAACACATAACTGTTGTTAGTTGATTAAAAATTAACTGTGAATAACCATTTAGCATTTAGCACTTACAAATGTTCCTTGATTTATTAAAATGTAGGAGCAAAGGAGTCTAGGGAGAAGTGAGAGATATTTGGCTAGATTTTTAATGGAAATTGTAGACACATTGTAAAATATCTCTTCCTGGTAAATATACACTCAGAAATTCATCTTCATGGTTTAACCACTCATGAAGAATTTTGCAGATCTCTTGTTTTAAAAGCACTGGAGAAATAAGTATCTGCCAGGGAGAGAAATCCCATCAGTCTTCTTGTTCCTCTTCTACAGATGGCAACCACACTATGATATCTACCATTCTTCGATTGCTCCATTCTACACACGCCCCAAGGAGCCTCAGGATCATAGAAACTAAGATGTAATAGACTAAATAGGTCATCTATTCCAATAGAAATTTTTGCCAGATTTATATGAGACTTCTTGAATTTACAATACAACCCACTTCTGAGGGGGTCCAAATGCTGCACAGAAAATTGGCTTTTTCCCCAGATATCCTTTAGAGTAATGCATTATGTTCCGCTATTAATCACACTCTTCTCCTGTGAAGATAATACACCAGCAGAATGTACACACTGAATTGCTTTTTCAATGAAAGGATTAGACTTGCAGTGATCCATTTCCAGACATCATCAGCACACCCAAACCAATGGCTACATTTGTAAAACACCAACAGATGTCTCAGGAATAATCCACAGCCTTTGGAAGATAACGTTCAACATTTTGACCTCTTTAAGATAATAGTTTGGCTGGGGTGATAGTTCAGTCAGTAAAGTGTTTCCCTTGCAAGCATGAGGCCCTGAGATTGATCCCTAGAACTCACACACACACAGAAAAAAAAAAGCAGGCTGTAGTGATATCCTCTTGTAATCTTAGCACTGTAAAGGTAGTAGATGGGGAGATTCCTGGGAGTCCTCCAGACAAAAGGTTAGTTCCAGATCAATGAGAGACTGTGTCTTTAAAATCAAGGTGAACAGCACTCGGGGAATAAAAGCTGAGATGGTCCTCTGCCTTCATGTATACCTACATAGATGTTTGTATATTCACATGAATGTGAGCATGTATGCACATGCAAAATAGAATAAAGTCGTATCTAAATAGCCAACTACAGATGCATTACTAGGTTACTCCAAAATACTTCCACTTATTTTTGAATACCACCAATGCGTAAGGAATAGTCAAGAAAGAAAAGCAATTTGAGGCAGAATTCGAAGCACAGGGGGTACACATTCTTATGTAAAGGGGAAAACATTAAATTCATGTCACCTGCCTTCTCCTTTTCTTGTTCCTATAGGTAATATTCTCTCTCTCTCTCTCTCTCTCTCTCTCTCTCTCTCTCTCTCTCTCTCTCTCTCTCTCTCTCTCTCTCTCTCTAGTTTGTATGGAACTGACTCCACAGTAGCTCCTGTCCTTAAACACAGCAGTGAGTCCAGAAATGATCAAAGGACTGGATTTGATAAATTAGGGTGTTCTCAGGATTTTCATGCTGGATGTCTTTAAAAGAATCACATTCTGTCACTAGGAAGTGCTAATCAGAAAGAATAAGACAACCTGTCCAACACTAGGAGAAAGTCTATGAGGAAAAGGACCGAGTGAGAACAACAGACAGTATCATTAAACCATGAAACAGCTGCTCCCAAAGTTATGTCCTTATTTCATATGTATCTATTCTGTAACTTCTGCAGTTTGAGCTATGATCCCATCAATTATAACTGCAAGAGACCTAATATGTAGCGGCACCTACTCGAGGATGAACACAGTTGTTAAGAGTTGGTATCATGTGAGATCAAAATTCAATAAAATATTGTTCGAGGAAGTGGGATATTGAACTATAATATTAAGAATTATGGAGCATAGAAAGAAGAGAGGAAATTCACAGGAAAGTGGCCTCAAAGAAAGGCTGAAAAGCTTTAGCTAATTGTGTGTGTTGTAAAAGGTCAACTCTGAATGAAGCTGAGTCTATACACAGGACAGAAAGTAGGAAAGAAAGCACAAAAGTAAGACTATTCTTAGTACACGTGGAATGTGATTCAGAGTAGAAGGAGAAGTAATGGTTTTTAACAAGCTTGTGGGGAAAAGGTGTGGGCAACTGGTGAGACACTTGCCACCAAGCTTGACAAACTGAGTTGGATGCTCACAGAACCCACATGATGGAAGGAGAGAACCAACTGTCACAGTTGTCCTCTGACCTCTACACACACGGTGGTACACCCCATAGACATACACACACATACACACACACACAATTATGAATATACATGTACATACACACAAAGACACATAAATGCACATATATGCAGTCATGCATACACATACACACAGACACACATGAGTGCACACACTCACACAGAAAGAAAAAGGGAGAGAATTATGTACCGGCCACTCCCCATTGTCTTTACTGCCAAGCAACAATACAAATGAGGTCCATTCATACAAGCTTCACCATGGCTTCTCATTCCCCCAAAGAGTCTCCTAGGCATAAGCAAAAAGAAAGCACCCCAGTGGCACCAGCACAGTATGAGTACTTGACTCCTGTACAGACTCCAGCAACCAGGGCACCTACTACACATTTTTCATGATGACATAATCCTGTTAGAAAGACCAATAGAATTGACTTCACTTATAGATTGCAATTTTTCTCCTCTCTTACTCTCTTATCTCTGGAAAATAATTCAATTAGATGCTCTTTTTTCTTCTCCCTTACACCATTTTTTGTCTATGTCTCCTAGTCCATGTCCTAATTTTATCTTGACCTAATATGCTGTTGAAAGAATGACACAAGAAAAAAAAATCCAGTAGTTTCTCCCACTGTATTTGAAAAGTTTCTTTGTCCTTGTATAAAAGATGGAAAACACATGTAAAACGTTGAGGGAATTACCTACTCATTCTTATTCTTTGGAAGTCTTGGTAAGATATTTGAAGTAACTTATGAGGGTGGATATTTCAAGCCATGTTGACAGGAGCAGACTGACCTCCAAGGATACAGATTTACATGCACATAGGATTTAGGTATACAGATGTGGGTGTTGGTGAAGGCAGAATTAGATAAAATATCTTTGTTCTAAGCTCGCCAAGGTTTTGTTTCATTTAATCTCTTTTTTCCATGGCATCTGCTCAAACCACACTCCTTTTTGTTCTGTAGGAACTGAAAAATAATCTGTTCTTTCATTAGACTGAAATTCCTCATGAACATGGAACACTTCATGTTGGACAACTGCATGACAACTTCAGAAAATAAAGTCATTTCAACCATTTCTTAATGCAGCTAGAGAAATGAAAAGGTTCTGCTTCATCTGACAGGAAGAAAGACAATTGTGAAACCGCTTTCTATGGGTGCCATTTTTATCTGTTTGTTTGCACTTCATAATAGACATATAGTGAGTACATGGGCCAGCAAAAGGAGCCACAGTCCTGTAGTAAATGTGGCACTTCAGTTGGGGGATGGAATCCAGTTTTTACCATTTCTGAACACATAAGATTTATTAATTTGGTTAATCTACATGGATTGAATAGAGTGTTCTGCATCATAATGGCACATGTGTCTATGTATCTCAGAGCTAGATCATGAGCTGATGAAAGAATTGTGTCTTTCCCTTTTTATATAGCAGAACCCAAACCAACAAAAGAAATATTGTTAGCAGTTAATGGAGTGATGTTAAGGTGAGTATA
This sequence comes from Peromyscus aztecus, assembly GCA_902168405.1. NCBI lineage: Eukaryota > Metazoa > Chordata > Mammalia > Rodentia > Cricetidae > Peromyscus > Peromyscus aztecus. The sequence continues at coordinate 12,689 of CABHPQ010163546.1, read as the reverse complement.
CACTGTAATGCATCCAAATTCAATCAAATATATTTCATCAACTGTACTGCAGTTTTTACAATAACGTTTAAGGAGATGCTAGATCAAGAGGAACCTTCAGAGACTGTAAATGACGAGAGAATGAAGGCACCGTGGCCATCTCTTGCCGTGATATATTTTAGCTAGGGGATGTTTCCCACCGTCTTTAAAGCTGAACTGCTTCTTGGTCACTAAGACTTGGCTGTGAAACCATAACCCCCAGAATAAATTAAATGTTATTCTTTGTCTGTGGTTGCAGGTTTCCCACCAAGGACCCCATGTTCACTCTCCATGGTGTGGGGATCACTGGACTTAAGACCACAGAGCAACATTGGACTCTTGCTTCATGATCTTATCTACAATTTACATTCTGCGTTGCCCTCTTCTTTATTCAGCGAAGGCTGAGTGAGCACCTGCAGTGTGAACATGTCCACATCTGGAGAGTAACCAACATGTCATCTCAAAATGAGCACAAAAAGCAGGCTTCTGCATAAACAAGCCTGTCTGTTCCCACACTGAGGCATATGTCCCAGGTCACTCCCATTGTTGTCACAGCCCAAGGTCACGATCACCAGTGTGGCTTGTAGAAAGCAACTGATGAATTTGGTCATTTGTCTTCAGCCATATTCAGTAAGCTTAAATATTTATGAGTGATGAAATCAGATGAACCTTAAAAGTCTCCTGGGTTAAATCTTAGGCATTCCTTCACCTCCTGCCAGGAATGTTAAAGCAAGGCAGGAGAAGTCAGAAGGCAGTAGGGGGGATCCTAAATGGGAAGTCAAGAAACTTGACTGTCATCAGAAGGAGAGATGTAGCTAGAGTTTTCCTGCCTGGCCCACGGTCAGGATAAATCTCTTTCACCTGCCAGTCCCACAGCCGCTCAGACCCAACCAAGTAAACACAGAGACTTATATTGCTTACAAACTATATGGCCGTGGCAGGCTTCTTGCTAACTGTCCTTATATCTTAAATTAATCCATTTCAATAAATCTATACCTTGCCACATGGCTCGTGGCTTACCGGCATCTTTACATGCTGCTTGTCCTGGCGGTGGCTGGCAGTGACTCCCTCCGCCTTCCTGTTCTTTTAATTCTCTCTGTTAGTCCCGCCTATACTTCCTGCCTAGCCACTGGCCAATCAGTGTTTTATTAGCAACACATTTGCCATACAGAACATCCCACAGCAGAGAGAAGCAAGATGGCTTCTAGACTATCAAATGTTTGTTCTGAAGTTATATATGTAAGTGTGTGTGTGTGTGTGTGTGTGTGTGTGTGTACATATGCCCATTTGTTTGCACATGTTTGCACATTTGTATACATGCCTATGTGTGTGCTTGTATGTGTGGGCCAGAGAACAACATAAAGTGTCTTTCTTCAGGTATTCAGGTACTGTCTATCTTTGTTTTTGTTGTTGTTTGTTTGTTTTGAGACAAGTTCTTTCACTGCCCTGATAAAGCAGGTGAGCCGTGAGGATCCTCTTATCTCTGCTTTCCCACTACTGGCATCACAAATGTTCCTCAACATGACCAGCTTTTTAAACATGGGTTCTGAGGATCAAATTCTTGTTCAGTGCTTGCAAAGTCCTAAATAAGTAGTTGGGAAAGGGTAGTCATCAGTTACACGAACTTGAGGGATGGTGGGGGCATTTTCTGTGACAGTGAAAGAGCAATTGTTGAGACAGCTCACCGACTATCAGAGGGCAAGCATTCATAGTACTGTCAGGGGCATGGTAACTTTGGCAGAACCCAGATTTCTATTAAGAACTCCATTTAACCTCTAAAAAAAAGTGTCCTAATCCATGCAACTGTTCTCTCCATGAGGCCCTCTCATTGCATAGCCCATCTTGTTCTATGCATAAATCACATCACGTAGGTGTTTCCCAACACTGAATTGGATCATATGTGGGTAAGTGAATAAGAATAATCTGAAATGCCACTCTCTGATTCAAAACCATCCATCCATTAAAAGGTCATTTTCCTTAGCCTGCCCTCAACCCCGTTCTTCATTTTCTCCTACCTCTTTGATAATTAACTTCCTGCCCTAAATAGGCCTGTAGGATCACAGCCAACACTATTCCTATCTCCATGCATTCATTCTCGCCGGGCAGTCACGCCTCCATCTCAGGTGCCCTTTGTTTCTTTCTGCCTATTAAAATCTTTCAAGTCCTTCCAAGCTCAGCCTGCCTTTAACAATGTGAAGTGATGGCTTTGTCCTTCTCCGGTCCCATTTGCATCTGTTTGTACTTTCATGTGTGAATGACTTTAAAAAAAAAGGGGGGGGG
>CABHPQ010163546.1:0-10291 GCA_902168405.1 Peromyscus aztecus | reverse complement strand
TCACCTTATTTTTTGAAACACGGTCTCTTACTGAACTTTGAGCTCACTGATTCAGTAGACTAGCTGAGCAAGCCCCAGAGATCCTCCTGTTTCTGCCTTCCCAGATCTGGAATTATTGATGCATGCCACCACATCTGGCTTTATATGTGAGTGGTAGAGATCAGAACTCAAGTTTCACGGCAAGCGCGTTATAGACTGAGCCATCTCGCTAGCCCCTAGAAACACTCGTGGATTTTCGCTTTTTTCCTTTTATGGGTTTAGGTGACCTTAACACTAGAATACAACATACAGACAAGGTCTTCAGGAGTCCATAGGAGGGGGACTGAAATTTAGTGTCCTATAGAAAGCCTGGCAGTGGGAAGACAGAAGCAACTCCACCTGAAGGACTGGGGTGGGGAGGGTACACACTCTCCCCCAAGTGGGGACGGTGTCTCCAGTGTCACTCACCAGAGGGTATGCAGCTCTTCTGGTAAGCTCCCATTATCCCATCGCTCTCGCAGATGGTGGGCAGTGGAATCGATATTCCCAAGGTTTTAAAAAGCTTCCAAATGTGCTGCCATTCACTCAACGACAGGGGAAGAAATAAGGGGGGGGGGGAGGGACTGATGCTGGCTTCTGATTTTGCTTATGTTGTTAAAAGCCGCTCCAATGCTGCGGTTCTGGAATCGGTCCCCTCTTTCTTTGAAAGCATGCTGTGTGATAGACTGTCATTTGTCCCCTGCTTCCAGAAGAGCCAGCTGGCAGCTAAGTGCTAAAGCCAGTGACTTGCATGTGTTTTTCTGACATTTAACAAATGGGAACAGCTTGCAAATCTGCATTAACTCACTCTGTCTCACAAATAATCAGGGCCTACGCAGTGTAGACGCTGGGAACATTAGCTCCGACACAAAAGAGTGAGAGGCTGGGGGAAGGCAGAAAACAAGTCAGCAAATAACGAATGTTTTAATGAAGGGATGAATGCAGCATTCTGGTTCAGAGGGAAGAGTTTTGAAGTCGTTTTAGTTTTTCAACAAGCTCCTGCTAATGGCGCTAAATCCATCTGTCAAGGCTGAGCTCTGCGGCTCCTAGCCCTCATGCCTGTACCTCACAGAGGCAGAACTGCTTGTTGCTTCTACCTTGCAGGTATGAGTTCAAATTCTTCCTGCTGCAAAGCCAAGGATCTTTAAAGGGGCTGTGTTTGACTCCAAGTGGACATTTATAAGCCGCCACAGTCAGATCACTGTTCATAGAGAAATGATAAAAGAAAGCGTGTTGTGCTATTTCCTCACACAAACACTGCCCCACACATTGGGGTACAGGTCTAATCCATGTCAGCATTTTGGACTTGAAGTAAATGCAAGTACCTGCTTCATTCAGACCAGAGGATAGATACTATCAGTAACAAATGTTTCTTTCTTCCGTGAGACAGTTATCTTATGATGTCTCTACCACTAGGCTGGAATTGCTAAAGAAAAGAGACTCCTAGGACTAAAAACTAACAATAATATACAGAGAAAATAAACACTGTGAAATATATTTGGCATAGGGCTTGGGTATTCTGACTTCTGGAAAGGAAAAATGATTTTTACATTCCTTAAACTTTCAGAACAGCTTACTGTGGCCTCAGATAATCCCCATTATTCCAGAGGAGTTTGTGGGACACTGAGGCAGACCCTCAGACGTTCTGTAGAAAGCAACAAACAGGGCTTATTTGCTTGTCATCAGGTTACTGGACTTCACAGAATACGAAAGATATGAACGTTCCATCCACAGGTATGAACTTCAGAAAGGCAGACGGATGGCCTCACTGCCATGTGGCCTCACAGCCATGCTACCTGGGCCATAGTCAAAACTTTTGAAGCAACTACCTAAGATCTACTCTACCTAAGATCAAAAGAGAGGTTTTCAATACAGGTGACACCGCTCCTTAGGAGACCTGAAAGAAGTGACAATCATGCTGAAGACCAAAACCAACTCTTAGACATAGAAAGAACTGAAATCAAAGCTGAAGGTGGCCATTGCTGTCTAAGAGAGCCTTCACACTCAGGCAAAGTGGTCACTGTCCTTTTGAATCCCTATAGACTGGGGCAGAGAGATTTTAACAGGCATTTTTCACTCAGTGAGAAAGCTCAGTAGAACACTACTGGATGTTGAAATTAAGGAATCACCTGAGGCCTCTGAGGCCAGGCTGGCACTATAAGGATCCCTGCAGCCTTGAGACTTGCTGCTCTGCTCATGGACTGATCTGAGTTGTCAGTGACTCTGGGAAGAAAGGCATAAAGAAACTGAGGCCCACACTTTAGTGCAGGTCACTGTACATGCCATCACTATAAGACTAGACATGGCTTAGAAGCCTGTCTACCTATTACAAGGGTCCTGGTTTACTCCACAGCAGCCATGTGAGAAAACAAGAGTTCCAGACAATGTGTGAGCACAAAAGATTCACAAATTATGTGTCTGAAAATGACAGAACTTAAGACCGGATCCTGGACCCGTGTCAACTAGAGCTCATTACCAACATAATAGATTTCAAAACTAATACACCCTAAATAAGTAACCCTGGGCCCAAATTCTTTATCTTCCCCACCATTGCTAAAGTGCCCCCAACCTTGGGTTGATAAGATGGCCCAGCAGGTAGACTCATTTGCTGCCTTGACCACCTGACTTCAATCCTGATCTTTGGATACTATTGTGAGAGGAAAAAATAGATCCCCTAAAGTTGTGCTTCAATTTCCAATGTGATGTGGTAAACATATGTGTGTGTGTGTGTGTGTGTGTGTGTGTGTGTGCGCGCGCGCGTGCTCTTTACCCACAGGCCCCATGTCTAGTGGTATTACCTCAGACTGCGGAACTACCTTTTTTTGTGTCAGTTTCAACTTTACTTTTGCCTTGTTTAATAAACTGTCAAAATGGCCGTATGAATCCTTTACTTAGAAGTCCCAGTTCATGAAACATATACTCAAGAAACCCAGATCTCTGTTCTAGAACATCCAGAGAAGTACTATAGGGAGGTCTTAAATTTCAAGAAAATCATATCAGTACATGTCAGTCAACCCTATACTGTCTTTAAAGTATATATGCATGGGGGAAGGGCACTGGTATGTGTTAATGGGAGTGTAGGTGTCTATGGAGTCCAGAAGGAGGTGTCAGGTCCCTTAGAGCTGGAGTTAGAGATGGTTGTGAGCCACTTTGTGTGGGTGCTAGGGACCAAACTTGGGTCCTCAGCAAAAGCAGTGCACGTTTTTAACTGCTGAGCCATGTCTTCAGTCCCAGCTCTTCTGTGTTAACATTAGGAAGAGCTGCATTTCCTTCAATGATGTCATGTCTTTGTGAATCTGTTTTGAACAATTGCTTTGATGAGAAAGCCAGAAAACACTACACAATTTACCACTATAGAACAGGAAATAAAAGTGAAACCATCAAATATGACTCCAGAGTTTGACGAGGGATTGCAGCTACTCAACAGTTCAATACAGAGATTTCCTTTCTATTGATGTGCTTTTCTCTTTTAAAGAATTTCCTATATGCTGCAATTGTTAGATCATAAGGTATTTGTATCTAAGCAGCAGATAGTAAACAGAGTTTTTAGGTTTATCTTTGGACCTAAGGCCATGAGCCATGAATAGTTAAGAACATGTGCTTGCTTCTGAAGTCTGAAAACCCTGAGCATAATTTATAAAATCTGCCTGGTGTTCCACTCCAGCTCCTCATCTTCCCTTAATATGATCTCCAGGCATATTAAAGCCTTTTACTTTCCCCAACACCCTATACATTTGTTATTCAGGACCTTTGCATACTCTCTTCTCATTGTACCCAAGAATCTCCCTTTACTCTTCTATTGCCCTAGATTGTGCCCATAAACACCACCTTCCCTAGTTAACACCATCTCAGCCCTCGGATATACCCATGGTAAGTCTTTATGCAACCTAACCAACAGGAGTATCTTGGTGGGGCAGGGAGGGTAGCTCAGTACTGAAGAGCGTTATAGCATGTGCAAGACCCTGGTACAACATTAGCACCCAGGTAGCAATAAGAGTAAGAAGACACTGTGCTCATTATATGTTCTGGTATCGTGCTATATTTCCCCGCAAAACAAGTTTGCACAAGAAGCAGTATAATAAAGTGGTTAATTTTACAAATCCTGGAGTCAGCCTGCCAAGTTCAAACATTCAATTTTACTGCTGGCCAAGTTCCTGAACCTCTGTGTGTGTGTGCCCAGTTGAGAAAGTAGAGTTATTTGCTGTGCCATTTTCTCAGAGTTCTCATGTGATTAGGTATATATACACATGTATTATTTTGAAAAATACATGCGGTAAATGTTTTCTCCCCCTGTCCACCCTAACGAACTCCATGAAGGAAGAAACCACACAACCTTTGTTCTGACTGCACCACTATTGTCACACAATATCTGGCACATGACTCCTACAGTCAATATTTGTGAAAGTAAGAAATGAGTGTGAAGGAAGGAAAGATGGCTCAGCAACTAAGAGTGCTGGCTGCTCTTCCACAAGACCTGGTTTTGATTCCTAGTACCCACATGGTGGCTCATAACCACCTAACCCCAGTTACAGTGGATCTGATTCCCTCTTCTGGCTTTTGTGGGCACTGTACACAGAGCACGATCTTAGCTCCTTGCATTGAGTCTTTGCCTCCAGTGAGCTGCTATTGCTAACTCACAATGAACCCAACACAAGACAGCACAGCTCTGGGAGGTGGGAAACAGGAGAACCCAGCCTGTTACTCTTACTGTCTTTCCTCACCTTAGCCTAGGAGGCCCTTTCTCAAGTGGCTCAAAGGCACAAGAGTTAACTTCCATGTGCACAAAGAAGGAAAACAGCTCTAGACCTCAAAGTGGGACACCAGGATTGAAGGGCTCTCTCTATCCAGAGGGTCTCCCAAAGAATCACAGATTGCTTTTCTCATACAGAATGTGCCCAAAGACATGAAGCCACAGCTTATGGGAGAGACACCAGATGATAACATTAGAAGGGACCCCGAGGGGACATCTTCAATTTATAGACAAGATCTACTAAAAGATGTGAAAATACAACCGCCCTGTGGGAAGCCTAATTTTAAGACAATAACATTAAAAATTAATAAGACATTAACTTCTGAGCTTTGCTAATTGTACTCTGGTTATGTAAAATTTAACATTTGTAAAAAGCTATGAGGAGGGTGTGCGGCAATACTTTATACAAGATTTATTTGCAATTCTGTATATATCTGAATTTTTTCCAAAAATTCAAAATAGTTGTAAAATATATAATACTAATTGTCACACAAGAGCTGACCCACTAGTAAAGCCAACCTCTGTGGTGGCAGTGACAGCAAGCCACGGGCAACATGTGACATCCTAGGATCTGCAGGAAAAGTGGAGAGTAGATGTATGGTGGACAGTCATGAGGATGCTAGTACTCAAGGGCCATTACAAGCTAATTCTGCTCTCCTATTACTCTTCACTAAGGGGTCAACGAAAGAAGAGAGACTAGGTGGGCGCCCCTGAATAAGTCAAAGGTACTCATACCTTACCAATAGCGCTAAGAGGGACTTGGATTTCTTTCCCACGGTAACGCCTTCAACCACGGTTCTCAACTGTTTGTTATCACTAATGAATCAATTTAAGTGATCGTCATGGGTGGCCCTTAGGTAGCAAATACCTCACAAGACTGCCTTTAAGTATGGGAAAGAGGAATTAAGTAAAAACATACCTTCCTGAAGTTCTCCATCAACAAACAAGGACATAAACAATGACATCATTTTCCTTGATGGTCCAAAGGTAGGAATCTTAGAAAAAAACAGATTTAGATGTCAGCATTGCTTCTCACAAATGTGGTCCTTCAAATTATTATATAACATGTTTTCTGTGAAGAGTTTAGAATTATGCTCCTCAAAGACCATAGAGTAAAATTATGTCCTGATTCTAGGTAAACAGGTGAGTATGGCCTCAGATATGTTTGATATATAAAGTAAAGGGATGAAACTCAAAGAATCCCTCCCCTCCCCCATGCCTTTCCACATGTTCATTACCTAAGTTGCATATTGTCTCTGTTCTGACATCGACAGACAGAACATGAGGGTCAAAGGTAGTGTAGTTATTTGCCTGGACCCATATTTGAAATAAATGAACAGAATAGGACAAACAGTTGATTATGTCCAGGGTCTTGTTTCTGGGGCACCAGCAATGCATAATTTGAGGTTTTCCTCATTAGCACTCACTACAAGCAGACGATTCCTTTTGGCCATGTGTTCTTGCTTATATTCCTTTATTAAATCTTTGCTGTACCCCCACTTAATCAGCTGGTGACCTGAGAGTCACTTCCCCACTCTCGGCCTGGCCCATCCTCCTATGCCTGGCTACTGTATGTAATATCTCCCATCCCAACATGCTCCATCTTTTGTGAACCAGACACTGAAATCTTTCCCTGCTGGGAAGTCTCAGATTTCTAACATAGCTCCTGTCCTTCAACAATAATAAGTTATTAAACAAGACCAGCCACTAGGAAATTATGAAATTCATGCAAACAGAAGTAAATATGCACAATATAAAAGACAAAGAAAAGCAAGTCCACAAGGTGGTGATGATACAGTCAGTCAAAAACAAATCCACAAGGTACTTTTGAGATGCTATTAATTATTCCACTGTATCAACATCAAATTGGGTTAAACTTGAATTGACCTTGCCTTTTTTGCTTTGCATTTTCTTCTATGCATTTTTTGCCCAAAGAGATAAAGACCACTTAAGATCTCATACTCAACTCCTCATGCTCACTGGACTATTCTTCCTTGACACTTTACTTCCAGGAGATCTCAGCATCCTACAAATTTGAATTCAGATGACTCCAAAATCTCCTGTGAAGGTTAATGTCATGTACCATCTTGGCTGGATCATGGGATGGAGAGATAGTCAGTCAAGCATAATCCTGGGTGTTTAAGTGAGGGTGCTTTAGGTACAATTTGCAAATAAATAAATACATAAACCTGGAAATGAGTACATATATACATGTGCATATATATATATATGATTACATTACATCTTGTATGCATGTGATTTCTTTTTATATAAATAGTATTGATGCATACATCCTTTTATAAGTGAATATATGAACATTTATATATTTTATATAAATATGTATATATTTTATATACACATGCATATATTTGTTTCTATTTTTATATAAAATCTGATTTTAATTCCCTATGGCCATTTGGAAATTAAAAATGACTTCTTCCCTCAAGAAAGAAATATAAGAACAATGAAGCCTGATATATATCCATCAGAGACCAAGGGAAAACAATATGTACCCTTCCAATAAACATGCCTGGTAGACTAGCCAAAGAAAGCAGCAATAGTTTCAAAGAACTTATGAACTTAAATTAAGTTCATAATTTAAGATAAATTAACATAAGATCAAGACATTTCACAAAGCACTTGAAATAAGAACTTTTGACTAGAGAACCAACTGAGGAAAGGGATCATCTGTGCAATATGAAGAACAGAAATAGAGGTGGGGAAAAGTAAGCAGATGTTTGTATGATTATTAAAATCAACGTGCCCAAAGTGGCAGAGACAGAAATGGACTTGGGTCCCCATTAGTTGGATCAGCAATGTCAAGCTTACAATGAAGACAATAAGAGCATCTACTTCAGAAGGTTGTCATACGGATTAAATGAAAGCATGGATGAAAAGCATTTAGACAGTCAACTCTACAAGTTAAGTGCTCAGTCCTGTCGGCTGCTCTCATTATTAACTGTCTCTTCTGTGTAATGAAATGTAAAACCAGACAAATGCAAAATGCAAGAAAGTGGAACAGAATAAGACATAGACAGGTTAATGCAATGCAAATGACCCCCAGCTTGCAATGGTTCTGCTTGCTGGTTTTTGACCTCACAACTTCACAAAATGATATCGATAGAAACAATGCTTCAAATTTTGAATTTTGCTCTTTTCTTTGGCTAGTGATTTTCAGTGCAATTGCTCTCTTGCAATCCTGTGCATCATCAGTGAACCACAGCTTTCCATCAGCACCATAGTCACAGACATAAACCACCAACACTCCACCATGTTCTATGATATGCCCTGACATCTGCCATTGAGGTGCATTAAATGATTTTTCTGTTTACACCATTTTCCACTTAATGTTGAGCTTATCAGGATGTAACTCCACTATAGTATGTGGGGCGTCTGTTTTCATTCTGAGGGATATTAATTCATTAACAATCTCAGACTCCATGAAGAATGCAGAGTCGTCTGACTTCTCTCCTGAATCAGGCTGTCTGATTTAGTTCCATTAACAAATGCAACTACACACAGGAGCACTTAGGTGTCAGAAGAGAATTTCTAGTATGTTGTAGAATGTTGTGTAAGAGAAGAAAAAAATGGCCTAAGAGAAATCAAAGCAAGTGGAATATATTGTTTAGGACAAACATTGTGTGCCAATGTGAAAGAGAACGATATAGGAATCAGCAAAGAAGTAAAAAGTAACCCAGAAAAGGTCAAGCAACCTTCCATTATCCTTGCAGCTGAGATAAAACTAATTCCTAATTCAGGTTCCTACTATCAACAATGGGATATTAAAAGAAAGAAAACCTTGGAACAATGTCATAAAGAAATTAGAATTGTCATTGAGTTCCTAGCACTAAACACAATCTCCAACATCCAGCCAGCATATACTTTAAAATATACCCAAGAAAGGGTAATAAAAGGTCTGAAATGGAAGGATACCTGTCATAAGGTGGGAATCAGTCAACACATTCAATGAAATTTAATCAAGATCTGTAGAATACCTACTGACCTGCATCCAGAACTCTAACTAATATCCATTGACCAATTGTCAGAACTATGCAAACTCCCTCAAGAGAACTCTAGCCTGTGTACTGTGTTCCTGTCTCCCACTGATTACAGCTACAACAGCAATTCCCTCCATGGAAGTTCGTGTCCACCTCCTACACCTTCTATTCCTAGCCAAGTGTTTCCATCAAATCTTAGCAATAGAGGCAATTTAAAACCTCTATTTAGAAATCAGGTACAGGGCATGTCACTATTATCCCTCTGTGCTTAACCTAAACTAAACCTATAATGAAGCCTCTAGCTGGAACTTGAGCCAGATTTGAGTCTTAATACACTATAGAGTAAATTATGAGGATCTGAGACATAGTAGATGGCAGGACTGAGAACCAACTCCTCCTTGGACTTCTTTGAACACCCCTTGATTTCTCATGCCTGTCCAGTAAAGCAATTCCACCACCCAACAGTGATTTGTACCAGGCCATATATAGACTACACACATAATCACATGACTTCCTCTTGGGTGTAAATATCCACTCCTAGTACAAGAGAAGAGCATGTGTTTGTTCTGTGATTTCCTTCTGGTGCTTCTTTAACTTAATGTGATATTGAGCAGAAGAAATTAGCTTCCCATGTCTGTTTGCCACTTCTGTAAGTATTTTCTTTAGTACTTGCCTGGTCCTCAAATATATGTAACATGTATCACTGCTCTTCCAAACTGCTCACATATATTTTCAGCTAACAAATCTGCTGAGCACCTGATATGGGCCAGACACTGTCAGAAGCCAGTGAGACTGCCAGTGTTCCCTGAAAACAAACATCATAAAATCACACAGTATTCTTGGTGAACGATTGTGGAAGAGCCTTGGTTAGCACATAAAATTTTTAAATGTGACTCTCTGAGAGAAAAGTATCCAGCAATGAGTAAAGGCAAAACAATAGAAATGGACTTTACTGACTGCCCATATCAGTGGTGACCTCTTCGCGCAATGATTTTGGAATATGAGAAGAGTATTTTCTCAAATTTTGTGATATTCACAACAAAATGGAAAAAGAAAACCACACTTTAAAGTTTTATTTTCATAGCTGCTCTCATTGTGACCATTCCTGTAATCAAGACAACCCTCCAAAAACATGAAAACAAACTAAGCTCCAATTGCAGGGTCTGTTGATTTGTATCATGTAAGTACACATCGATGGCTAATTTTACATTATCATCATGATGTCACACCAAGTGGAGTTCACTGTACTGAAAACCACTCAAGTGTGTGTTCTCTACAACCATTTCTCTGGTTCCTGGTTCTCATCCCAACTTTCCAAACCACCCCACCCTCTAGTCCCCATATTTTTCATGATTTAAATTTTATTTATTTGCTGGGCAGTGGTGGTGCATGCCTTTAATTCCAGCACTTGGGAGGCAGAAGCAGGAGGATCTCAGTGAGTTCAAGGCCAGTCTGGTTTAGAAAGTGAGTTCCAGGACAGCCAGGACTGCTACACAGAGAAACCCTGTCTCAAAATAAAAAAATA
>CABHPQ010163545.1:7409-41955 GCA_902168405.1 Peromyscus aztecus | reverse complement strand
TTCTTCTTCTTCTTCTTCTTCTTCTTCTTCTTCTTCTTCTTCTTCTTTTCCTTTTCCCTCTGTGTCTCTCTGAGGCCTAGAAGAACACAGAGGCACACAGAACCAGGCAGGGGACAAGCCACTTACAGTTTGTTCTTTTGCCTCAGGTGCTGTCTAAAAGAACATCCTGAAGTCACCCTTCTGATGCCGAGGTAGGCTCCAAGCAAAGTTAGCTATCTTAGGTCACGGAAGTCACCTGCTGGAAAGCCTGTAAGTAACACATGCTTTCCAGCTGACAACATCACCGCCCTGAGCTGCGACCCCAGGGGACGTCCAGGGACCTTGACTTAGAAGAGCGGAAGGACAGTGGGAAAACAAAGTCCCTCAAAGGTGACAGTCCAGTGAGGCTCCAGACTCGGAAGCCTGCATTGTGATTCTGCCTCTGCCAGTGACTTCTAAGTAGATGTATCCCATCACCTCTCCAACAGAGCAGCAAATGCTGAGCTGGATCAGGGTGTCTGTCAAATACTGCGCGATTGCTGGTGAGTGGCGCTGGAACGCGTGGCGTTACTAGCACAGAAACCAGCACATGTCCAGGTTTAATGGGGAGGTGGGGAGATGCAAGGCAAACGCCCAGCAATGCTTGAGGAGAAGACGGTCTACCTGGGAAGCAAACGTGGTGTGCCTTAGGAGGGGATGGCCAGTCACACACGAGTCATCCAGGTGAATCTGAGTTTCATGCAATAACAGTGTTTTAAAGTATTAAGATGCCCAAAAATACGCCATGGAATATACTTATTCTAGGAAAATATTGTTTGTTTATCTGGAATTCAATTTTACTGGGACTCTTGTATTTTCATTTGCCAAATCTGTCAAGCCTGCCATGGAACAGACGTTTTTTCAAAAGAGAAAGGGGGAAGATCCTAGTACTGGTTTTGTGTGTGTGTGTGTGTGTGTGTGTGTGTGTGTGTGTGTGTGTGTGGTGGGGGGGGCTCAAACCAGAGACTGTTCTGAGTTGAGGAGTTCTAAGCTGGCTTGGAGATCAATTCCTTGGAGATCAATTCCTAGAATAATTAGGACAGTTTAGGTCCTCCCCTCCGCCCCCCCCCACCTTCTAAAAGTGTTACCACCAAGTGGACCAAAGTGGTTTCTCCTTTTCTGGCGGCTGGCTTATTTCAGTCACCATCCTAAATACTCCATGAGCATCCACTGTTCACTGGATAGAGTGCCAGCTTCTGCAGAGTGGGGAAGGGGTGGGCGGAGCCTCTGCCTCAGTGGGGCACCCACTCAGTGGGTGACCGCCTCTGACACTGGGAGCTATCTGTCTGTCTCCGGAATTCAAGAGCACAATATGGTTTCTTTTTTTCCTGCAAGTTTCCTTGAGGTTCGGTACCAGTGAGGTGCAGCTTAGATTCCTCCGGTACAAGAGAAATAGAGAAGCACGGCGCGTCAGGAGCTTGTGAGAGTGACACAAGACGCTTCTGTCACCAGCTGTAACAGAAGATGGGATCTGTCAAAAAAACGGTAAAGGGGATGAAGTAGAGGAGGTGGTTCTCGTGGAGGAGCCATTACATGAGTTTGGTGTGCACAGAGATGCTTTCTTCAGGAATCCAAGATGAACCTGAGGCACACAGAGACAGTCCCCAGCACTCTGGACTTAAATCATATATTCATGTTTTCCCATAAATGGAAGCACTGTCCTCAGATGTCTGTATGTCCAAACATCCTACAGTGTCCTTTGTCAAGTGTCCTTTGTCTTTATTTAAATTCTTCTCGAATCTTCTCAAGAAGTCCATTATATTGTCTTAAAGTGAATAGCTGGCAGTAACAGTTTTAAAAAGCTAAGCCGATACCTGCGACATGTTTCTCCTGCTCCCCACATTGGCTCTGGATCTGCTACTTGCCCTACTTAGTACTTCAAGCAAACACCACATGAAGATATGGAATAGAAGCTTGATAATTCGTCTCAGAATGGACGCATATAGGATCAACAGTGAATACCACAGTGACATGAAGTATCCAAAGACCGCCGGGTGAGGTGATATAGCAATATGTGTAAAAGCCTGCATTTAGACCACGGAACAGTGTGGCTCAGTAGGCACTGCTATGATTTACATTAATCCTTAACTTCCTATGAGGCCACAGTGTGATTGTGATCGCTGACGATGCTACTAACAGGCCACATGGCTAGCCCAGTGCCACAATTTAGAAAGTAATTGTACAGCCTGCCTTGGTTGGATTATATTGATACACTGTTACATAGTTTCTTGCTATGTAGGGCAGGCTGGCCTTAGACTCATGATCCTCCTGACTCTGCTTCCCAAGTGCAGGGATCGTAGGCATACACCACTACACCTTGCTGCCTGCCACATCCTAAGAGATGCTTACTTGGAAAGAAGGATGTATTAGTTGCTTTCCTCTTTGACAAAAACCCAGCTTAAGGGGTAAAGGTATATTTTGGCTGTAAAAGCATCATGGCAGCATTGAGAAATTTGAGGTGGGCGTGGCTAAGCTGGACTTACAACCTTGAAGTATTTGGATGTGGGGGGAGTGGCTTGCATTTCTGCTCTTCTGCTTACCTTGTGTCGACAACAGACAGGGTATTACAATATGCCTGGTTTAGAGAAAGGAAGTTCTCCCAGTTAAGGTGACTTCAAACATGGAGCTTAATTGTCTGCATCCCCTTTCCTATCTTTCTTCATTTAATTTAACGAGAAATATGTAAATCACCTAATACAGAACCTGAGATTGTTTAATGTTATTTTTCTCTAACATTCTTTTTTCTTTCTTGCTTTCCATCAATAACTACAAATATCAGCAGGCTTCAGAAGTCTTACCCTGATCTGAGTTTTGAAATCCTGTTCACAGAAGAGCTTTAGTGTTTGGCCTTGAGTCTAAGCCCCTTGTTCCATTCCCCGCCCCCCAACTTTTAAAAATAAGGACTTCCCTGATATTGATATCCACGACTGTTGCCATAGAGGTTTTCCTATCCTTACTTAAGTTTGGGGGTGGGTGGGTGGATAGTTTTACCTCCTCAAAACTTTCACACTTTTGGAGACCTTTTATTTATTTATTTCCTTTTGATGTCTCAAGTCCTAGATTATGTTATAAACCTCACTACAAACCTTTCACATTTGTCTTTACGTTAGCCATTTTGGAAACAACTAAACAATCCACACACATATCTGCGTATTCTCTAATTTTCCTTTGTATCGAGGTTCTTTTATTTTGGTTATTAGAAACAGGCTCTGAAGTAAGAAGAAATAGTTTAGTAAAAGGATACTTGAGTGAGTGTGTGGGGTGCTGCTTACAGACTTAAGTATGTACATGCAGAACTTCAGAAGAGCAGACCTCAGGCCAGATCTGGGAATTCTGCCTAAGGCTTGGATTGTGAAGTGATTTCATCATCCTCACTCTCTCCCTGTGAGCCTCTGTCTCTAGGAAGTGAGACTCTGATTGGCCATGTGATCAAGAGGAGTGAAGACCTGTGATTGGCAGCCCCAATAGAACTAATTGGGCACGGTCAGCATAGGTCTCTAAGGAAGGGAGTGCCGAGAAGAAAATCCAACACATATCCATCACATTTTCTTAGCAACCTCTGAGGTTACTGCTGAGGTCTCCCTCATTTCCATATTGTCAATCTGTTCAGATTGAAGCCTGGAAAATGCATCTCTCCAGACTGCCTGCTACCTTCTTTAAACCTCCCTGCCTGCTTAAATATTCCTTGAGGAAAGGATTCGGAAGAATGCTAGAAAGACAGCTTTGCCGTGGGGTTGGGGTGGGAAGGCTTGCGGATTTGGTTCAGGGCCCATCATCTGACGTGTCTTTATGTAGACAGGAAGCGCTGTCCAACTCTCCACTGGAAAGATGGATCTTGAGCTCTCAATAAGAAACAAGAGCTCAGAGAGGAAGACTGCTGAGACTAGTCAATCATTTAAGTAGACTGCCAAGGGCAGATATTAAGTACCTTCTATCTGCCAGACACTGTATCAAGGCCACGGCCAACATCACCACGTTAGATAAGTCAAGGGGGCAGTTTTGAAGAAACAGTACGTCTGTCTATAGGACATAATGAACAAACGTATAAATAATTGCAACAGAGAACTCAAGGAACGGTCACCTGAGGTCACCCCCATTTCAGATGTCACTTGTGTTGACAGGCTGTTGTCACAGTCCTGGCTCTGCTTTGCTCTCGTCAGACTTTATCCCTGTCTTACACCCAGCCACCCTGTAGTCCCTGCCCCAGCACCCGAGTCCAGCACCTTGACTGGCCCCTAACCATTTCTTTCTTTTGTTTTCAGACAGATTCTCACTATGTAGTCCAGGCTGACCTCAAACGCATGATCTAGCTCCGTCAGCTTTGGAGGGTTGAGACTATGGATATGTGGCGCCGTGCTCCACTAGACCTTTATGATTCTGTAGTTTCTTGTGGTCCTGGCACGAACCACAAAATATCCTGAAGAGATTTTGGTTACAGATGAACAATTGGTGGTAATAAAGATGTTCCATTAAAATATCTTAGGAAAATGCAGGCAATTGTATGAAGTGTTTTAGATAGGGTCTATTGTTTTGGATACTTCTCAGTATTCCTAAGTCAACTCCATCCTTTTCACCCAATTAACTACTGTGATACAAAGATGTGTACATTAAAAAAATTCCCTCTAGTCAAAGAACTAAAAATCACAATTTCAGTTGTACTATTTAACTTCATTAGGGTCCTGGAACAGATGACCTGGAATAGAAGTAATTCAAAGTCCATTTTCCATTTTCTCTGCTACCAAATCTCTTTGAATGCATATTTGTTTATTAGTTTTAAACACTTGTTCTGAACATCAAGTACTCCACATGTTTTTGCAAGGAGCACTGACACTCTTTTTTAGTTATAATGCTTAATCTGCATTATTTTTTCTTCTAATTACATTGTATAAAAATTTTCTCTATGTGAGTCTTAAAAGGTGTTAATGGGTATTTTATAGTAATTTGGTTTTTTTCCCAATTACATAAAGTATCCCTTTCTTGGCCATAATACATTATCTTTTAGCAGAATAGTTGATGTTTTGAAAAGGTATTTAAGTATTTGTGTATAAAAGATTATTTACCAGCTTTGGAGAGATATTTCCCTCTTAAAGTTCATGTAACATCTCCAAGTTAAGAAGTTAAAATTAAGCCAGCAGCTTCAAATGCAATTTTTAGCTTTCTGTTTCCCTAAGCCTACTATCTCCAAGGAGTCTTGACATGTATGAATGGCAGTGAGGGATTGGGAAAGGAAATCAGGTGACGCATTGGCTGGGCCACTGCCAGTCTGTGTCAGCCTGTGGGAGAGCGAGCTAGGCTGGCCCTCTGCTCAGGAATTACAGCATCAACATGGCCGAGGCAGGGCAGATGCTGGAGCCGGAAGCCTGGTACTTAGCAAACCACAAGCATTAGAACACAGAGTTCGGAGCTGCCCTGGGGGTCACTGACTCTTCGGTGACTCAGCTGCTCTTTTAGGGGCTTTCAGTGTTTACTCGCTACCCTGGTCCCAGCTCCACCTCGGTTTATTTCTCTCTTTCAGGATCCTAAGATTCTTTACTTACATAATATCTTCCTTTCTGTCACACTTGTTCTTCCAAACACTTTGCTGAGCTGGACTTATTTTTTTTTTTTAAGAGTTTTAATTTTTAATTAGGAAAATAAACACTATGTAAATTTACCATCTCATTTTTAAGTACATAGTTTAGTATGGCTAAGTGCATCCACAGTGTTATGAAAGTTATGTAACCAGTCCTCAAGAGCACTTTTTTTTTTTGTAACTTGTAAAACTGAAACCAGTACCCATGGGAAAAAACAACCTCCCACCAAAAGAAAACCATTCCTCCGCTCTGCTCCTGGCAGCCACCACCCTCTCTTCTGTTTGTTAGTTTTAGTATTCTAAGCAACCATAGAAATGGAGTCAATGGTTTGTGCCTTGGTTTGGGGGTTATTTCACTTAGCCTAGTGTCTTCGGGGTTCGCTGTGTACCCTGTGGTAGCATGTGTCAGGATTCGTTTTAAAGGCCGGATGACACTCCATCATGTACACGCCGTTTTGCCCATCCATTCTTCTGGTGATGGGCTTCTATCTTTAGCGTTCTGTGAAAGACATTGCCATGAATATGGGTGTAACCAGATTCATTCTTTTTGATGACACATACTTACCTATTTTTAAAACAGCTTTTGTCATGGAAAATTTTCCCACACGAGAAAGAAAAGAAGAATATCTTATGAACTCCCGAATACCCATCACTCAGCTTCAGCAGCTTTAATCTTGTAGTCTATGGTCATAGCTTACCTCTAGCTCTACAGATAATTCCAACCTGGGTTGTTCTGAAGCAAATCCAACACATCACACAATTTTACTTGCCAATATCATACAATGTATCTTTAAAAAAGAAGATTTTTTTAAAAAGATATTTAAAAAAAAACCTTACTCATTGTTATCAATATCCACTTGGTAAGTTACAGTATCCTAATTATCTTAAATTTTAATTTAAATTTATTTTAGTAGATACCTTAAAACATTATATATGCAAATATATGTAGTCACATGTAATATTTTGGTACCTGTATACATCATTCCATGCTTAAATCAAATTGAATTTATAAATCTTTTGAAACACTTATCATTTCTTAAGGTTGAAAACATTCAAACTCCTTCTAGTTTTCTGAAGCATACAGTACATGCTGCTATCTATAGTCAGGCTACTAAGAAGAAGACCGGGCTTCGAGGTCTACAACACTTCCCTCACATGTGTGAGGCCCTGGGTTCCATCCCCAGAATCAGGAAAAAGCATACACACACTTAGAGTTTCCTGCTGCACACTGGGCCGTCTTCCTCCTTTCCAACAAGAAGTCTACCTACTGCCACTTCTTCGCACCTCCCACTTTTCTTCTCCAGCCTCCTGTGGCCGCCACCCCACTTGCAACTCCCAGCAGACCAACCTTTTCATAGTCTACATATGAGTTACATCATTTGGCACCTAATTTTTTCTTAGTTTGATTGAGTGGGAATGTAAATAAATCCGTCCATTTCCATTGTTCCATGGGACTAGTGTCTCTGTTACTCATCTAACTTTTTTTTCTTTTCCTTACTTTTTTATTTTCTAACTCTGTAGAGTTTCCCCCATGTTGGAGTTTGCTCTGGTTCCCTGTAGTACATTTAACATTGTCTGCTTCCTGAATTTTTTATAAACTGGTAATTGGGTTTGGGTACTTGATCAGATTTAGATCCTTTTGCTTTACAAGACTAACATAAAACCAGAACTGTATTTTTCTACTAAGGGGCACAGAACAGCACTTTCTTCCCCCCCCTTCTCTCCCTCTTCCTCCCCTTCACCCCACCCCCCATCATCACTATAGGTTAGACTATTTGACGGTGCAAAGCACAGCTAGTTGGTTCTATTGTTTCCTCTCTGTACCTTAACTAAAATCCTTCCACAACCATGATGTCCTGCCATCAGTTTTCCTGAGAGGTGCTTGTGTAAAACAATAAGGGCAAGTGTGTAACTACGCACGCCCCCTTTTCTCAGCAATCCTCAAAGCAGTGAGTTATCTTCCCCACATCTTCTAAAGGTAACCAGTAAGATTTTTCTTACAGCAGAATTTGAACTTGTTTTTTTTTTTTTTTTTTTTTTTTTTACAGTTTAATTTTTATTCCTTAAATTTATGTGAATTCAAAGGTATGCCAGGTATGTGTGGGTATCTGGGGAGGCCAGAAGAGGGTGTCGGATCCCTGGAGCTGGAGTTACAGGTGGTTATGAGCTGCCCAATGTAAGTGCTGGGAACCGTACTTGGATTGGGAAGGGTGGTTAAGTGCTTGTAACTGCTAAGTCGTTTCTCTCTCCTCAATTTAGTCATTTTTTTTAAATACTTCATTTTGCACTGATTTTCCTTATTGAAGTTGGCTTCTTTTGAGATGACACTGAGTGCCATTGAAAGACACCTAGCTCTCTTCTGACAAAATGCTCCGGGCTCATCCCTGTCTTTTCAATTTCAGGCTGACACCAGCCATTTCTTCAGAGGTCTCTGGCTCCTGTGCTGGAGGCTGTCTGGATTTGCTGTTGCAGCTCAGCCTTTTCAGTGGAAAATCCCAGGTGAGATAGTTTTCATTGTACAGATTAAATGTATTATAAATGTCTACTGACATTTGCATTTTTTAGTTTCAGAATGATCAGTCTTATACCTGTGTCTGTTTTTTATTTACTGACAAAAATGGTTGCTTTATAATATACAGATTTTATACCCTTATTTCTTCCCCTCACTTTTTTTTTCTTTTTGCAGTACTGGGGTTCAAACTTAGGGTTTTGTGCATGGTAGGCAAGTGCTCTCTCATTGAATTATATATCCAGGCCTTTGTTCTTCATTTTGAGACTCTTGTCTGGCTTTGAACTCCCTCGGTAGGACATGGAATTTGTGATCCTCCTACCTCAGCCTCCTGAGTAGTTGGCGTTACAGACTTGAGCCAGAAGGCAGATCGACTTTCCCTGTTTTAATGTTTGTGTATCACAGTATCTGCACAACCACCTCAGAACACAACCACCACTGGCCAGAAAACTGGGCGCAGCCTACAGGATTTTTTTCCTGTGATTGTTTTTGAACTGTGTAAGTTACACTAGGGACACACACCATGGAACTACGGTGTTTAATACTGTTCGGGAAATTTCATCTCTATGTGGTTATTTTATTTTTATGTACAAAGATTATCTTCAAATTTGTTTTATAATTACATAAGATATTTACCTAGTCTAAAGCACCAAATCAGTAAGACCAATATTGGTAAAAGTCTGTCTTCCAGTCAGGAATTTCTCCCTAAGTATCCTATAGATGTTCATTTTTCAATCACTTACTTAAAAACCTAATTCTTCTTAGTTTATTGATTGAACAGATTCTATTTATACCAAGAAAATGTGAAACAGAGTTATTCCCAAACCTTGGATATTTGCTATTTGTACCTTTGGCTCTAATAAGTTCTAGGATACAGTTCTAATAGTACATGTGAAAGACAGAGAAAGGATCATGTGGGTTTGAGGAGTGAGTAAGCGGGAGAGTGGTTTTGGCCGAGCTTGACAGGGCAAGATCTTGTGAGAACTCTCAGCTTTCACCTATTAAATTTAGATGACTACATTACTGGGAGCCCATCCGAGCCCAGACTTGTGAGTGTAGAAAACTCTGGCCACAGACTGAATCTGCCTGGATTCAAGTAAAGATAAAATTGGCTTTGTTCCACACTCACCATGAGCAAGCTAAGCCTATCAGATGACTCATGGGTGACTGAGACCTGGTTAAAAGATCAACTCAGGCGACAAACAAGGTCAGCTTTCAGAGTCAGACCATGCCTGTGGGCAAAGAAGACACGAGGATAGAATCTCACTCACGGAACCACACAGCCTTCAGGAGCAACGAGGGCTGTGAGTCATCATCAGCCGGGTGGGGCTGCTTTCACTGTATCCATCAGTTGAGGATCGCTAGTACACAGAGGCAGGTATGGAGACCATGGTGCCTCTTCCTCCACTCTGCCATCTCCTAGGACGTTAGAGAAAGCCAGTGCACAGGCATTTTTCATGACTAGAGATTAGTAGCAATGTTTAATCCAAGTCTGTGAATAACAGAGTCTCACCAACTTGTACTGGAATCACTCAGTTCACTTCAACGGGTATCAAACACGTTGCCAGAAACCAGACACTATGCTGGACTCAGGATGTAAAGATGCACAAAGCACAGGTTCTGTTCTGACAGCGTGACTGGTCAGAGGAGGCTGGCACAAAGAATCGTCGCTGAGTACCGAGAGTCATACTGTGAGGTCATTCTTCTGAGGTTTGAGCCAAAGACTCCAGTGTGACATCTGGAAGTAGGTGACACCCGGACTGCTGGAGCTGGGGAGTAAGGAGTGGTCAGGGCAGGGACAGTGCCACGGGAGTGGGCAGCCCCTACATGGTAGCTGAGCAGGAGTACCTCTAACCTTAGCACAAGGCTGGAAGTGGCTGAGGCCTAGACCAACCTGGGAGTCAGGAGACACCCTCCCTGGAGAGGCTTTTCTTCTTTCATTAAAAATAAGTATTTTTTTCTCATATTATGTATCCTGATTACAGTTTCCCCTCCTTCTACTCCTCCTAGTTTTTCCTATCTCCCCTTACATCATTTTCTGTGTCTCATTAGAAAATAAAGACTTCTAAGGGATAATAATATAATATAATATGATATGATATGATATGATATGATGTAATAATATAATATAATATACTATGATATGATAAAACAGTAAATAACACACTTGACTAGGACAAAACAAACAGAAGGAAAAGAACTAAAAAAAAGGCACAAGAAATAGATACAGACTCAGAGACCCATTCGTTCACACACTCAAGAATCCTATAAAAACACAAAACTGGAAACTATAGTATATATGCAAAGAAACTGTAGGATTAAAAAGAGGATATATATATATGTGTGTGTATATATATATACATGCATACATACACATACACACACACACACACACACACATATATATACCATTTGTTGAAGATGCTGTCTTTTTTCCACTGTGTAGTTCTCTTTTTTCCACTGTGTTGTTTCTGGCTTCTTTGTCAATAATCAGGTGTATGGATTTATGTCTGGGTTTTCAATTCAATCCCACTGATTGATCAATGTGTTGGTTTTGTGCCAGTGCCATGCTGTTTTTATTACTACAACTCTGTGGTACAATTGAGGTCAGGGATTGTGATAACACCTACCCAGCAGTTCTTTTATTGCTCAGATTGTTTTAGATATCCTGGGTGTTTGTGTTTCCACATGAGCTGAAAATTGTCCGTTCAATATATGTGAAGGATTGTGTTAGGATTTTGGTAGGGATGGCATTGAATCTGTAGATTGATTTTGGTAGGATGGCCATTTTTACTATATTAATCCTAACAATCCATGAGCATGGGAGATCTTTCCATCTTCTGATATATTCTGCAATTTCTTTTTTCAACGTCTTAAAGTTTTCATTTTTATTTTTTTTATCATACAAATCTTTCACTTGCTTGGTTAGAGTTACCCCAAGACATTTTATATTATCTGAGGCTCTGGTAAAAGGTGTTGTTTTCCTGATTTCTTTCTCAGTTCCTTTGTCATGTATATAGAAAAGCTACTGATGTTTGTAAGTTAATCTTATATCCAGTTGCTTTGCTGAAAGTATGTATAGGAGTTCCCAGTGGAATTTTTAGGGTCACTTATGTATACTATGATATCATCTTCAAATAATGACACTTGAACTTCTTCCTTTCCAATTTGTAGCCCCTTGATCTCCTTCAGTTGTCTTATTGCTCTAGCTAACACTTCTAGTACTGTTTTGAATAGCTATGAAGATAGTGGACATCCTTGTCTTGTTCCTGATTTTAGTGGAATTGCTTTGAGTTTCTCTCCATTTAAGTTGATGTTGGCTGTGGGCTTGCTGTAAACTGCCTTTATTATGTTGAGGTATGTCCTTTGCATCCCTAATTTCTTCAGGACTTTTATCACTAGATGTTGTCAAAGACTTTTTCTGTATATAATGCAATGATTGTGTGGTCTTTGGGGTTCAGTAATAGGAGCTTAAGGGGTTGATGGGACAGGTGTGTCAGGAATGTAAAGAGCTTGGTGGACATGAGAAATATCTGCCTTAATTTGATAACCAGAAACTGACGAAACAGAATATTTTTCTTACACAAACTGAAAACAATTACTGAAATCAATAATATAGAAAGTGAAGTTTCATCTCCTAAATCATTGTTTGATTACTGTTCCCCTAGTTTGTTTCTAAATCATTGTTTGATTACTGTTCCCCTAATTTGTTTCATTCTGAAAAATGTGTTATTAATGTTGAGGTGGGGAGAAAATCAGATAATACCTAATTACAACTTGCTTTTCTTATTTTTCAATCCATTTATCTCTGTACATTCCTTATTTTTAAACAGTATCCCATGCTCTACTATACAAAAGGAATATTTTTATTTAATCATGTACCTATTAATAAATAGATATTTAAAGATTTATTATTGATGTGAGGTGTGTGCACCTGCATAAGTTTATGGACACCGTGTGTGTGCAGTGCCTGCAGAGGTGAGAAGATGGTGCTGGATCTCCTGAAACTGGAGTTACAGGGGTTGTGAGCAGCCCAGGATGGTGCTGGGAACTGTGTCCCCTGGAAGAGCAACAAGTGCTCTTAACCACTCAGCCCTCTCTTCTGCACCCCTATTAATAGACATTTTGATCTTCTCCAATTTTCCTTCTTTTTAATTTTTAAAACCAAAAATAGTGCATAACGGCCATACTTTAAAAGTCAAGAAGAACTCTTGGACATACGTGGAAAACAAGATCTGGTCCTGTTCTTCGCTCAGTTCCCTCTTCGCTGAGTCTTTTCATTCTCTCTCTCTCTTTCTCTCCCTCTCTCTGTATGTGTGTTCAGGTGAGTGTGCGTGTGTGCTCATGTGTGTGAGGGCCAGAATTCAACCTTAGTGTCATTCTTCAGACACTGTTAGCCTCTGTGTTTTGAAACATGGTCTCTCATTGGCTTGGAATTTGCCAAGTAAGCCGGGCTGGCCCCAGAGATCCATCTGTCTGTCTCCCCAGCACTGGGATTACAGGCTTTGCTACAATGCCTGCCTTCTTTTACATGGGTTCTAGAAAGGAACTCATGGCAAACCATACTAACTATTATCGCCAGTGCCCTTTCTTTAAGTGCTATTTATTTAGATGCTATATATTCATAGTCTTAATATGGAAACCGGGAATTCAATTCTCACAGAGATTCTGTTTTCCTATGGACTCTATATGTAAATAATTGCCTTTAGTCCAGCTTTCTAGTACAGTTATGCCCATATTTTCAATTAAATCTATGTACAATTCAATACTGACAACATTAAAATTATGGAAATATTAAGATTGAGCCAAGTAGGTGTAACTACATTTTCATATATGTATATGGAAATATATATGTATATATCTCTACATATACATCCATACTTTTTTTATGTTCTGTTCAGCAGCCACTAATCCATTCCCAAACCTTTGCAGACTGTAATAACATCCCTCTGATCAGTGTGCTCAAATGCACTGTCTGATCCAGAAGTCTCTCTTTCCTTTTGGCAACATTTCCCAGGAGCCTTCCATCATCTCGCTTGCCTTGATTGGGTTCTGGCCTGGGCTGGTCGAGCAGCTGTTTCCTTGGACTTCTTTCCTGCCATCCTGAGAATCCCCTTCACCTCCTATTTTAGGTCCTGTATCCCAGTTACCTCACCTTCCTCTCTTTTGTTTACTCCCTCACTTTGGTGCAGCACATACACGGCCTGGGTCCTGGAGCCCTCTCTAGGGTGGCAAGGAAATGAAGAAATGTCAGACACTAAAGAATCAATAGACACAGGGACACAAAATCTGAGAATGAGTAGGCAGTCTGGGTTCTTGAATGGAGAAGCTGTAGCCTCTCCCATCCCCATGCCCAGAAGTGCAGCGTGTTTATTATATATAGTTGAATAGAGAGGTGGGGTTGAATAAGGAGGTGGGTTTATAATATACACTCAAACAAGGAGACAGGTTTAACTTATGTGAGTAGGAGTCATCTCTGTAGGATCAGTTTTCAGGCTGTAAACATCCTGGGGGGAAAAGCATTGCATGAATTTTGGTGAGAACTGCCAACATTTGCACTTGGACCTAAGGAAGGCTTTGATTTTGTTGTTGTCGTTGTGGTCCATGAGTCTCATCCAGGGAAGGTTTTGCCACTCCCATGGCCATGAGGCATTGGTCTTTGACTTGTGTGTCTGAGTCAACAATACACATTCACTCAGGACTTCACTCGCTCCCTACAAGCATGGCTACCAGTAGTTTCCTGAGCAAATCTTAGAGCAGACATACAGTGTTTAGGTTGCACATTTCACAGACTCAGAGAGTTATGGGACATAGTAATTACTTTTCTGTTGAGGTTAGAAAAAGAGCACGACCAAAAAATAACTTAGGGAAGAAAGGGTTGATTTTGGTTCCAGAAGGACACAGTTCATCATGGTAGAGAACATGGTAACTGAAGAAGAAATGGCTGAAGCAGGAGCAGGGAGCTGGCGGATCACACTTTCCTTCTCATACCTGAAGCAGAGAGAGAGCCGTAGGTGGATGAGGCTATAAGCCCCCAAAGCCCACCTCAGTGACTTACCTCCTCCAGCAAGGTTCCACCTCCTAAAGGCCCCACAACTGTCCCAATCAGTGTCACCAACTGGGGATCAAGTGTTCAGACACATGAGCCCATGAAGAATATTTCTCATCCAAACCACCACATTGGACATAGGGTATTGCTAGAGAATGGAACAGAGGCAAGAAGCATCCGAATGGGTGAGCACACAAGGATCTGAGTGGGGCTATGGATAGAGTCGAGATCACAAGAGGTATGGGGGCAGGAGCTAGCAGATAGCTATCTGAATTCCAGGAGACACATCCCAACGGAGATCCCAACTGCATAGTTGTCCTGGATGAGAATGAAGGAGACCAGCTGAGTAAAAACTGTGGAAACAAGAGAAGAATAAACAAAGAACAAAGCGTGGTGTACATGTGCGTCGTGTACACTTCACGGTAAGCCAGAGAAATGGTCTCATGATGAAGTCTGAGAAGAAGCCAGTGAGAGGTGGGACAACCAGGAGAAATTAGAGGCAATGGGAAATTAGAGACAGATATATTTCAAATGTACAAATTTATAAGAGAATTTTAAGGAATGAGTGTATTAAAATCATGGCAAGATGGGAAAAGGATAAATAGATAAGCATGTTCCCTGTGACCTCTATGACAGCAAAAAGTAGAAGCAGACGTCCTCACCCATCCTCCAGGGAACTTGTTATATAAGTAGTGACATACAAAGTTGTTGGAATGCACCCTATCAGTCACCCAGCCCTATGCTTGCTGACATTTATGCTTATTTTTCAGAAAAAGCAATGCAAGTTACTTTAAAAATGAGTATTACATGATCTAATTTATGTAAATCTCTATGCACACAGCCAGCCATCTGCTTGGGCATGTATATAGGGATGCTCAGAAGAATGCTCACCGGTATGGATGGTAATGATCTTTGGAGGAGGAGATTGGAGTTCTACTTGCTTCTTTGCATTTTGAGTATTGTTTAAAGTTCTTTTTATAATAACCATATAATAAAAGATCTATTTTTTTTACAGGCTTCAGTGTTGATGTTAAATACTGCAGAGCCTGGGTTAGTAACTACTGAGAATAGGAAAGAGTGCAGGAAAGACGGAATGAAGATAATGAAATACTAAAAATCTTTGTAGAAATGTAAGTGAGGACTAGGTAGATTAGATAGGTGACTCCCTTTTATCCACCTCCAACACATCTGTCCCTTTCTTCAGTTCACCTCAAACACTGTTTCCAGGTAAAGTTCCCAAATATCATTTGGTCACCACTCTCAAGCTAGACTTCAGTGGCTCTCCCCAAGGAAGCTGAAATCGTCCGTTTGCCTGTCTGAAGATTCTATAATCGGTCACTTTTAGAGAAAATGTCCGTGTGTACTTCCTGAGCATGTACCGTCACGGGCAAGGACTCAGGATCAGTGTGTACACGTGGACACTCCAGCCTCTGCTGCCATCATGATTGCACAGCAGTGAGGGCACAGCCACAATAGTTAAAGTGGCTCAGAGAAAGAGAGGCGGCCGCTGACTGATGTGACAGTTGTTTGGGCACCCATACAGGTGCGGAGGGGGACCGCATCGGGACCTGCCATTGTCTCTGCACTCCATCTCCCCCCTTTTCATTCTTTCTGAACCCTGAGCCCTCCTAACCGCTCAGATCATAGGTCGGGTCCAGTCACGTCATCTGTCTTCTTATGACGTGCATGGCGCTGATTTTTCAGTGATTCTTTTATGATCGCATGATACCTGCTATTGCTAATCACTGCTGCTGGGTATGAACCGACTTTTGTCCATGAACAGGTGACCATGGGCTTTGAATGTGGTCTCAGTGCTTAGCACAGGATTCAGCATATAGCAAGTGTATGATAAGGAGTTGCTGAAATTTACCAGGAAACTTTCCAGCAAAATTGTTTAATAGCTTAAAATAAGTTCAATTAATTTAAGGCAACACATTTGAAAGCATTACAATACAGGGAACACTGATTCTGAGGGGTACAGAGTCGGGGTGACAGGATCAAAGTGTTTGATGAGCCTCCAGAAAGTCAAATTGAAAGCAATGGGTGGGGGGGTTAGAGTCCCCCCAACTTATACTAGTTAGAATCCAACCAAGATTGCATTTGTAGTAAATGAAACCCAAACCAAATTGTTATGTAGGACAAGAAAAAAAAAACCTTGATTATTCTGTGACAGCACAAGTTGTCTAAGTATGATGTGGCAGTTCTGAGTCTCTGGGCAAGGAGATAATTGGAATATTGGATATGTAAACAGAAGTGTGAGCTTGCAAAGGCTAGGAGGTCACCTTGGTACTGTATGTGATAAAAAGGAGATCTTACTAGGGAGTCTGGCTTTTCTTTTAATGTTTAAAAAGGAAGATGAAAATACCTTGGAGCCCCATTTCCCCAAAGTCATCTCGCTGGACATTAGGTTGTCAGGATACCAAAGGTGCTCTGTTTTTAACGGGGCTAATGGAACTGGGAGACACTGTCTAATTATCCTGAAGTGTCTGGTTAGAAGGTATGTGGCCATCCGAGCAGAGCTCAGGAGAGGGAACTTTTCCTGAGTGTGCAGCAAGGCTGAGCCAGCGCGGTGAGCTGTAGGAGGGTTACTGTAAGCTGGGCGCATCTTTATCTCCATAAAGCCAGAAATCGACACATTGAAGCAACAGAGTGATGGGTTAGGAATGGACTCCTTGGTGAGGTGTGAGGGAAATACTAAATCATTATTGTGAGAGAACATATCATCTTCAACACTGGACAAATGATAGGAAAGATAGGGAAGCGTTTATGAATGATTTATGTGCCTGGCTCTCTGAGCTGCCAGGCAGGTGACCCTTTGAATTTATTTTTCTCTAGGAGTCCATGGATCTAGTCCTGTGGACCTCGGGACATGTGCTGTGACTGTTGGAGGGCGTGGTTCCAGCTCCACCTCTGTCACCAGCGTGCTGAACCTCTTATGCAGTGACCATCATGATTTCTCATCCCATCCTTCAGCGATTCCCCTAGGATTCACGACACTATGCTTGCAAGGTACTTTGAAAGTATGAGAAAGACATTAGATAGATATTAATAGGCCAAATGATGTGAATTTGCTGGCATTTGATAATAAAAATGGCAATTCCATATGGCCTAACCTATCAAAATCCATCATTCATTGTGGCTGCTAGGTGGCAGGCATGGCTGGTTCTGGGGCCTTGGACAGAGTCAGACATTATCCCTGCCCTCAGGGAGCTCTCAGCCCAGTGAGGGAAACAAGTGTTTCCACAAAACATAACAGTGCAGCTGGACAATTGCTGGAGCAAAGCTATTTCAAGACGCTGTGGATAAAAGAGAAAGAGCCCGCGAATCTGCTGGGCCAGGAAGGGAGGGCTGCAGGGAGGCGAACAAAGAATGATTTGGTGAAAGGCAGGACATCGATTTAGGATGGATTTCGAAGCTAGAGTGGTTCACCAGGTGGGAAGGACCACACCAGGCAGAGGAAACAGCTGTGCAAAAACAAAGAGGAGAGAGCCTGTCTGGAGGGGGAAAATCGTTTCAATATGAAACAATATCAAGATGAGGAGACACCAATCAAAGCCTGTGTAACAATCACTCCCATTACAATGCCCTCCTATTTACTCTTGCCTGGTTAGCAGTTACCATATTTTGTTCCTGTTTGATAGTGCTTGCACAGGCTTTTCAGGATGGCTCTAGCCACCGATTTCAGCAGGAGATGGAGATGATGCAGCCTTTCCAGCTGTGGGGACCAGTCCATCGGGAGCCTCCTTTCTGGCCTATGTCCTGTGAGTGATGGGAGGCACTGGAGAGTTTTAGGTAGGACGTTGATTTGCTTGTGTTTGCCTCTTGGAAATGAGCACTGTGGTGGTCTTCGGGAGGAAAGGTGACAAGCAGGGGCTAGTGGAGACAAAGGCAGCTGCTGGGGAGCAGCAAAGGCAAGTGGATCCAGGGAGCAGCAGCAGCATCCAAGGGAGGCAGAGGTGCTCCCCTGGAGCTCTGGGCGGGCAAGGAGCTGGCAGCAGGGGGTATGCACCACATTTAAAGAAGGTTCACCGGAAAGGAAGACAGCCGATTAGAAGGTGCTGAGGCACTGAAGGGAGGCCCGGGATGGCTGTGTGTGGAGATGAGTGATGGATGGAAGCCACAGGAGGACAGTGCTGGGACAGAGGTGACAGAGGGAGAAAGAGACCACAGTTTTCACAGCGTTTTCCAAACGCGAGAAGGTCTCTTCTTCCTTCCTGACCAGGGGAGACAGGAGAGGGTATTTGCAGACATAGACTAGTTAGATGGCGAGGCTTGGAGGGTAACAGGTTGGTATCTTCTTGACTTCATTTCTTTGAGGTGGTGTGGGAGGCAAGGTTAGCTTTGGGGACTCAGGGGAATAGGAGGATTGGGTTGGAATAGGGAGGCTGCCGCTGGGTGGTGACCAGAGCAGGGAACACGTGCTGATCTAGTTTGTGTCTCTGTCACTGTGATAAACATCATGACCAGGAGCATCTTGAGGAGAGGGATCATTTCATCTTATACTTCCAGGTTCACCACTGGGGAAAGTCAGGGCAGGGATTGAAGCAGAGATCACAGAGCAATGCTGCTAACTGCCTTGCTTCCCCTGGCTTAAGCTCAGCCCTCTTTCTTATGTAACTCAGGATCACTTGCTCAGGGGTGGTACCACCCACAGTAGATTACAACAGCAATTAGCAATCAAGAAAAAGTCCCACAGACATGGCCCACAGGTCAGTCTGATGGAGGCACTTCCTCAGTTCAGGTTCCCTCTTTCCAGGTGACTCAGTTTATGTTAAGTTGACAACAAAGACTGGCTGTTTGGTTCACTTGCCCAGCAGCCCCAAGAGCCCAGCAGGAACTGGAGACCATTCTGACACTTGGGACTTTTGAGATTTGTGTGGTAACAAAATCCCATGGTGGACACAAGAGTTGCTAAAGCAGAGAGAGAGAGAGAGAGAGAGAGAGAGAGAGAGAGAGAGAGAGAGAGAGAGAGAGAGAGAGAGCAGAACAGACTCAGGCACCAGCAGCCAGGGGCAGGAAATGGAGACTTGGCCCACCTGTTTCCTTGCCTGAGACAGCAGGAGAGTCAGAGCAGGTGGCAGAGGCTGCGAGTCAAGTGTCACTGTTCTTTACAGTCTCTCTGAGTGGAGTGTTGGAGCAGTCAGGTTGACGGGCTGTAGCCTCCTCCTGCAAAATGTGCTTCCTTTCCATTCCATGTAGGAGGGTCAGGGGTGACTCCTGGTCCTTGATGATGGGAATCTGGTTTGCATTCTCTTCCTTTCCAGCCTCCTTCTGGTGTCTCCACCATTTGCTGCCTTCCTGGGCTTCAAGACGGCTCATTAACAACCGCCTTCTGTTCTTACCAATCTTGTTTACCTGCCTGCAAGGCTGACTCCGATAGTTTTGAGACTGCAGAGGTTTATTCTCGTATATGAGTGACATCTCTCTTTTCCCAGCATCCTTCACCTCCCTGGGCTCCACACAACATATGAGAATTATTCGCTTGCCAGCCTGTTCTGCTCCTCTCAAAAGAGAATTGACAAGTTCAATAATACCAGTTTGAGATTGATTTGTTAGCTATGTAACCCGGACGCCTCTTTCCACAGAGGAGCAGTTCAGCTCTCCGTGCTTTGCTTTAGAGGTGATGATCTCCCAGCCGTGAGCCTCCTGAACTTCCTGTGCAAGAGAGCCGAACACTGCCACTTTAACGCCACTGTCTGTCATAGCCCTGCCCACAGCCCAGACCACAAAGCTGCAACAAGTTCAAAGTTCTGGGGACTTCAGCAAAGCACAGCCTCGATTCCTTTGTTTGCAGAACAAGGTCTCTTCAGAAGTCTTTCTGGGCTCCTATGCTCCTGCGCAAGTGAGCTGGCATGCCTGTGTGTCTACTGAATCCCTAAGGTTTCTGAAGCACCCAGGGGGCGGTAGTTTGTCCAAAGTCACCCTGCAGGATGGTGGCAGGCTACAATCAGACCCAGAACTTGTTTCTACTAGGCAGGACCCCTTGAACCTACTGGAAGCAATTGTATTGGTACAGGCCATGTGCTTCTATCTTTAAATAGTCAGCTGGCAACCAGGGTTTGAAGTCCCTTTGAGGGATGAGTTCAGGCCCTTGTGTGAAGTTCAGACTGCTGTTTGAAGGGGTTCTGGCGGTGTCTGCCAAACAGAACACTCAGAACTAGGAGTGAGAAAAGTGATCCAGTATGGCAAGGGCCCAGAGCAGAGGCTTAAATAGACCTACTTCATTCCTTTGCTTCCAGCTGGGGTTGTACCCCACATCCTTCACTTCCCCTTCTGGAAAATTCTGCTAAGTCAAAAATCTTTTTTTTTCCTTGAAACAATTAGATTGTATTTCCCACTGTAAGTTGATTTGTGAGCACTGTTAGGATTTGTCTGCGGAACCTCCTCCTGTGCCCGGACACAGGGCCAGGGGAAAAGCGTGGTTTCAGATGAATAACTTTCTAAATGTATTCTGCATTTTTCTCATCTCTTTGCTTTGAGCGTAATTTTGAATAGACAGGAACAATGGATGTGTTTTTGTGTTGTACACAGCCTGTCATCTTGCTACATGTAAAATATTGTAGCCCTCATTCACTAATAATTGATCCTGAAATCATCAATAGTTGTCATAAGCAGCAAACACGGAGAAGCATCCTAGCGATTTAAAAGTTTAGGATTCAAAGGGGCTTTATCTGAACCAGCTACCTTCTTGCCTTTTCTTAATGGGAGATCTATCTCAACAGCCCTCAACCTTTGCTGTGTATGAGAATCATTCTGTAGAAACTGTAAAGCCCCCCCAGGGTATGGATCCCACTCTAGATCAACTAAGAATTTCTGGGAGTGAGATTGAGATATTGGCATTTCCTAAAACCTCCCAGGGGGTTGCAGTGTGCCGCCAAGTTCTGACGAGTGACCTGTCTTTTCTGTAGCTGGACCCTGGGGTGGAGTCTATTTTTAGGGGCTGGAGATGGGTGTGGCTGTTCATGGTGGACAGCTCTTCCTTTCAGAATTAACAGCCCAGGAAACCATGTGGAACCAATGGGCTGTTTCACTGGGTAAGTCCTTTGATTTACAACACACTAGATTACGTCCGCTGCACAATGTGGTCAGTGAAAATGAAACTCTTAGACATGCTCTTCCATAATATGGGTTTGGATCCGGAATTCGGCTACCATTCTGTGCCACTTTCATTGTTTTGCTTCTTTGACGAAACAATTGGGAACACTATAGAGAAAGGAGTCAATTTTGCTTGCGGTGAAAGTCAATAGGTTTGTGTGTATATAGGTTCATGTGTGGCGGGGGGAGGCGCACATGCATGTGTGCGCATGTGTAGGCCAGGGGACAGCCCTGGGTGTCATTCCTCAGATACCATCCATTGTTTTTTGAGATGGCATCTTTCATTGGCATAGAACTTGCTAAGTAGACTAGCTGGCTGGCCGGTGAGCCCCAGTGGTCTTCTTGTCTCTGCCTCCCCAACCCTGGATTACAAGCGTGTGACACCATGTCCAGTTATCCTTATGTGGCTTCTGGGGATTGAACTCAGGTCTCTGTGCTTCTTCCCAAGGAAACGCTTTATCGGCGGAACCATCTTTCCACTCCAGCCAACAGTTTTCTCAGAAGCGAGTGTGACCTATGACAGAGGCTCTTCTCTTTCCTCCTGGCTGGCTGTCCCTGGCAGCCTGTGTCCTGCATGGGTGGCATCTCTACTGGGCGGTTGAACTTGCCACTGCTCTCCTGCGTCTGCATTCGAGCCCGGGGACAGGCAGACTATGGAAGAGCAGCCGAGGGAAGAACAAAAAGCCGAAGAGGGGGTTGTCCTCAACACACCCCAATATAGAGAGCCTCCTGTTGAGTTCTGGAGACCTGATCCAGCACCATTTATTAACAGGTCAAGTTACGGGATTATATCTCTTAGATTTGGATCTTGGCTCACGTGTGCTGCAAGGAGCAATTTTGTGAAAGGATCTTCACCTGTTTTAGCCCCAGTTTCTTCATCCGTCAGTCAGAAGTGACAATTGTAGCTAATCTCTATGAAATTAGAAAGATACTTTGTGTGTCTATGAAATTAGAAAAATACCTGGTAAAATGTGTGAAGTATTGCTGGTACCTAACAAAACTCAGCTATTCTTGCATAATCATAGCCTCCCTTCCCCCTGCCATCCCACACTAACAAGTTGTCCTTGATCCACAGGCCAGTTGTCCACTCTCCCTTCCTAATTTAAATCCCATGTGGTCTGAATACAGCAACATTGACAAGGTCCCTCAGTCTCATCTTCCCCTGTCCAGTGCTCGGCTTGGATTTTGCAGGTGTGGCTCCTTGCAGTTCAACATCCCACTTTGGCTAGCATCACCTCCCAAAGGCACTGAGGGAAAAACAAGTTGCTTCACACTCTTGATCCACTTGCGGCACATGGGGTGGAAGGGAGACCCTGCCAGACAACCTTGCTCCTGAAGAGGATATTTTTCAGTCTCCTTTCTCAAAAGTCCACGTGAAATTGAACTTGGAGCCACAATTTGACCTTCCTTTTAAGCATGCAGGGAAATCGTGAAGTTTTTAACAGACACTGGAGGATATATTCTTATCCCCTTCCCATTGAGCAAACATTACATTTCTGACTACAGATTCTTGAACTCTAACACTAGCAACATGGCCTTTATTTTCTATTCTTCTTCAATGGATTCTATCCATCCTGCTATGTGAAACTCTGGGGATGTGATCCACTAGACATTATCCTCACCAGTCGACATTTAAAGGGTATGAAGATGGAAGGTTTTTGAACCACAGAACAGTAGTTCCAGCATGTGTCAGTGAGCAAGTAAATGCTTCCTTGCAGGAGTCCCTGCTCCCTCTGTTGGGTAAATGGATGACTTTCCAGGGATGCTGCATAGAAGAGTGATTTTTAAAAAAATGGCCGAAGGCATCTGTAATATAGAGTCTTTAACCCAGTATACATTTCTTGCTGTTTAAAAATAAGTTTAAATTGGGCCCTTTTATTATCCAGCCAGGTCCCCTGAAGTCTGTGAGGAAGCCACTCACTAATGAAGGAAAAGGGGGAATAGATTGAGTCTTACAAGTCATTTTTATGTACCCAACACATGCCAGAATAGTTCCACATGGGCTGGGTCATAGCTCAATCCACTACTTGACCATCATTATGGGATTAAGGTGGCTTCAAAAGAAGCTGAGGATCAGGCAGGGGAGGAAGAGGAAAAAACTGAAGAGTCACTAGCAGATGAGAAAACGACGTTTGGCTCCAAGAACTCAGAAGCAGAATAAATAAAACAAACACCAATGTCATTCTCGCTCTAAATTACAGCTCCTTGAGGTTTTGGTAAAATTTTCATTCCCTTGACTATTGTAGGAAGATGTTTCCTAGTCAGAGACTAGGTCTCCTTGCAGTCAGACATGCAGAAAGCACGGTTTTAAGGTGGCTTTAGTTTGGACAGTCTGTGAATTTCATATCCCCTCTCATGTTTCCTACAGTGTAATAAGTTTGCTACTCATGCATTGCTACCTGGGAAATATTCAGTGCATGGTATGTGATGAAGAAATGGTTCTGTGATACTAAATTCATAACCCATTCTGGAACCAACTGTGCCAACTGCCTGATGATATTAACACACACACACACACACACACACACACACACACACACACACACACACACTAACAAGTATGTTAATGCTGCCCTGGAATAGACATGATGTCATTTCCTTCACTTGATTCATTCATTCATTTATTCACAGAACAAGTGTTAACTCATTCATTACTAAGACAGGCTTGAGAGTGTGAGTAGCACATTTACTGTTTCTAAAATTCATATGCAGAGTCTCCCTTGTCCTTGAGTTATATGGATACCAGGATAGAACAAAATCAATATTTGTCCTATTCATCCTGCATAAATATTTTCTCAGACAAGTAGCTATTTACCATATTGAGTCAACACAGACTGCAAGAATACAAGAAGGTTGTCTGGAAGGTTCCCCTTCCCCAGGGGTCTGGTAACACAGCCAAAAGGAGGGTAACAGACATTGATTGTGTGCCCATCATGAGTCACAATGCCAGCATTTACATACATTAAACATTTCATCCTCATAAACACCCCAGGAGAGATGCTCTCGTTCACATTATCTTACAAATGAAAGTACTGGGATTCTGAAAGGTCCAGTAATTCTCATCTTAAAACAGTCTGCTTTCCCATTTCAATGGACAAAACATTTCCATCTCCTACTAGTTCTCGTAGCATTTTTGACCCCTACCCCCCGCCATAGGCCTTCTTTATCTGTAGCTTAGCAATGGCTTTCAATATCACCCTTCTGCCCATGACTGTCCAATGCGTACATCCAGCCAATCTTCTCCCATTATCACCAACGCTTGTATCCAGTCATCTAGTTGAAATTCATGCTTGGACAATGGACGAGCACTTAAGCTTAAAGAACATTCATGTTTTGCCCAAATGTGAAGCAGAGCTAAGAGAAGTCCTATCTCTCCATCTCCTTGTACACTATTGGCATAGCTTTTATACATCACAATGTCCACATTGGTGATCGTCATATTTTTTTTTCTTCTCCTGATCTCTTTCTCCTTGAATTTGAAGCATTTAATGTAGTCACTGTTCATCTGAGTGCTCATACAAAAAGCCTAGATTTCAGTTTTAAGCATGTCTAAATTCATAACAAAAATATGTTGACATGGCCTGAGACACCCAAAGTGGCACAGGGTCTTGTCCTCGCTCTTGGTTGTCCACTGTGGCTAGATGGTAAGACCCTATTGTTAAAGATAACACTCACGTTGGATGCAGGACATAAGAAAATCAGCCTCAAACTGACCATGAAACCCTCCCCGTGCTGGCTAGATTACAGAGAGCCAGAAGGTGCCGTGCAGCCTGCTGGCAGAAGCAGTAGATTTATCCAACACTAGATCCTGCACCAGATCCTGAATGCTGTAACTGACCTGATGGCAAGATGCACACACTGGTGCCAGAGTGACATGGTAGTTACAGGGGCAACCAAGTGCTTTCTGCTTGGATAGGAGTCCTGCGCCACCGGAGAGACTGCATGCTGGGTACTGTAAACCAGTGACTGGAGGAATACTGCTGTTATGTTAAATGAGCACATGGTCAACTGGTGCCATTGCTGTTAGGCCCATGGTGAGGCAGCAACATCATGGAGGAAGGGCATGGCAAAGGTGTGCTGTGCTGTTCACTTCATGGCAGTCAGGGAGCAGAGAAAGCCAAGAAGGGGATCAGGAAAAATAGCACCCTTCAAAGACTTAACTCTAGGGGCCTATTTCTTTCAGTTAGGCCCATTGACTAATGGCCCATCCAGCTACAAATTCATCAATGGAGTGATACATTGATAAATATCCTTGCTATTCAGTTGCCTCTCAATAGCATAACTGACTGGGAATCAATGATTCAACCCATGAGCCTTTGGGTGTATTTTATACCCAAACTGTAACCTCTGTTATGAATGCTTCTGGGTGTGCACACCTAAAAGACATGCCAGTGATAAGAAAGCAAGCAAAGGTGAGCTACACTAATGAACAGATCCAATGTCCTGCCTCTGTGAAAGAAAGAAACATCCACCATAACAATGAAGTAAATGATCCAGTATGTTAGAATATAGATGGTATGTACTGATGGGGAGGGGGTAAAGCAGGGCAAGGGTGACCAGATGTGAGGGATTGCTATTTTAAGTAATGTGGTCAGGATAGTCTTCAATGAGAATGGGACATGGAAGGGAGAATGTGGAGGACCTGGGTGACAGCAGAGATGGTATGAAGATGTTATATTCTAGGGACCTTTTGAACAGAAGAATCAAGAGGATTTACTGATGGTTTGCTTGTGAAGAGTCAAACATGACTTCCAGACTTTTGCTAGAATAACTGGAAGGACAGAGCTGCTATTAGTTCAGATGAGAAAGGCTGAGTGTAACGCAGACCTACGTTCTGAGACAAACATCAGTGTTAGAGATGGTTTGGAGACCTCTGCCACACACCTGAGAGGAGATGACACAGAGGAAGCAGTTGAACATGTGAGTGAAGAGCTAAGTTGGCAGGTCTGCACAGTCACAGCCTGTGGATGGTACAGAACGCCAGGAGATTGTGTGAGATCCCCAAGGGGTAGGGGGAACAAGAGAAGCCAGGCCCCAGAACTTGTGTATCACAGCATCAAGAAGTTAAAGAGGGGAGAACTCAGAGGTGGCTGCCGAGCAGCAGCAGCCAGCAAAGAGGAAAGCAGAGATTGAGGCCAGCTGGCAGCCAGGTAAAGACATGGTACTGAGGAGGAGAGGGACCTTGCGACTAATTTTCAAGTGAGACAAGGATCCAAATGAGCCATCGGATTTAGCAACACTGAGGCCATGGATGGTGAGCGTCTCTGAGCTTTTAGGGGAGTGAACCCTTTACAGTTGGTTCTAGAGAGGTTGGAAGGACACTAATGGAAGCATTGGCGTGAGGAATTTGTTGCAAAGGTGAGGAAAATTAGAGTGCCTCTGGGGAAATTTTTTTAAAGGTGAGAAAATAAGAACATGCTTATATAATGATGGGGATAATCAAGTAGAGATGTGAAAATGGATGGTGTAGGAGAAAAGGAGCCAAATTGCCAGTGATGCCCTTGAGCATAAGTAGGTTTGCTAAACTAGTATGGGTTCTGAAGCATGTCTACAAATGCTTTGGCATTCCTCTCTTTAAAAAGTTGAGTTTAGTTTTCTTTGTCCTGAATATGGGCTAGACTCACTAGACTGCTTTTTTTGTTTGTTTATTTGTTTTGTTTTTTTGTTTTTTTTTCGAGACAGGGTTTCTCTGTATAGCTTTGCGCCTTTCCTGGAACTCACTTTGGAGACCAGGCTGGACTTGAACTCACAGAGATCCGCCTGCCTCTGCCTCCCGAGTGCTGGGATTAAAGGCGTGCACCACCACCGCCCGGCACTAAACTGCTTTTATCAAATATGGAAGAAGCGATGGTGGCTTTCTTCCTTTTCCTTGGGATCACTTGCTCTGAGCAGAACCGCTGCCATGTTTGAGGACCCTCATGCAGCCCTCCAGCTGAGCCCACATGGTGAGGAACTGAGGCCTCATAACCAACAGCCATATGTGTGAGCCATCTTAGAAGCTGATTCTCCGCAACCTCCAATGACCAAAGCCCAAGCTGACACCTTCACTGTGACCTCAGGAGACTAGAACTGCCACCCGTGTCACTGCTTACTTCCTGACACACTGAAACTAAGATAACAAATATCTATTTTTTTTTTTTTTTGGTTTTTCGAGACGGGGTTTCTCTGTGTAGCTTTGTGCCTTTCCTGGAACTCACTTGGTAGTCCAGGCTGGCCTCGAACTCACAGAGATCCGCCTGGCTCTGCCTCCCGAGTGCTGGGATTAAAGGCGTGTGCCACCACCGCCTGGCTATATCTATTGTTTTAATCCGTCAATTTATGATAGTTTGTTAGCAGCAAAAGCTGACTAATAGTGAGGGGAACCCAAGATAGTTCATGTGTTGCAACAAGTAAGGAGAAAGACTAGAGGTTGCTTCCATGTTCTTAGTGAAACAGGAAGAAAACAAACTAATTAGAACCTGGGCAAAGTTATAGCAACTCCACCTAAGGACTACAAGACCTTGAACACCATACTTAACATATCTGTGTGTTTTTCCTTGTCTCTAAAATAGTCACACGGTATTCTCCTCCTTGACAAAGTTGTCATAAGGATTAATGGGTTCACATAGGCAAATTAAAATAGTACCCAGAATGTAATAAAGTCCATGTACATATAATCAAAAAAGTATCCACTAGTTACTATTCCCCCACTGGTCTCAAAACCCAATCCCTGGGCCAGCAATATCCTATTACCTAGGAACTTGTGAGATGTGCAAATTCAGACACACACACACACACACACACACACACACACACACACACGCAACCAACAAACCTTCCAGCTATGACTTAGATGATCACTCAAGTTTGCCACTTTCTGGTTTATCTCATCTTCTCTTTTACTTCCCTGATTTCACTATCACAGGCAGAGATCTGCTTTTTCCTTTGTGTCACCAACCAGCTCCCAAATCATGACATGGAGACTTATTAGTTATGGATGCTTGGCCTTATCTTAGCTCCTTTTTTTTTTTTTTAGATTTATTTATTTATTATGTTTACAAGAGAGGGTGCCAGATCTCATTACAGATGGTTGTGAGTCACCATGTGGTTGCTGGGAATTGAACTCAGGACCTCTGGAAGAGCAGTCAGTGCTCTTAACCTCTGAGCCATCTCTCCAGCCCTATCTTAGCTCTTATTTTAATCTGTTTCTCATTATCCGTGTTTTGCCTTGGGGCTTCTCACCTTCTTGCTTTCTGTATGTTTTACTTTCTTGCTGTCTCTGTGTCTGGCTGGCTGGCGGCTGCCTGCCTTCTGGCCCTGGGTGTGTCCCTCTCTTTCTCCTCACTCTCTTCTTTCTTCTTCCTCTCTCTCCTCTCCAGCCTAGATTTCTCCTCCTACTTATTCTCTATTCCTGCCAGCCCCTCCTCTCCTTTCTCCTGCCTAGCTATTGGCCATTCAGCTTTTTATTAGACCAATCAGGTGCCTTAGGCAGGCAAGGTAAAACAAATGTAACACATTTTTACATAATTAACAAAGGCAGCAGAAACAATTGTATCACACTCTCACATAGTGAAAGTGATATTCTGCAGCATAAACAAATGTAGCACATCTTTGCCTAGTTAAAATAATAATCCACAACAGAGATTTTCCTGTTTGCTTACATGATTAATGCCTCTATATCCTACTAAAAAGAAGCATTCCAGGAGTGCAGACGTGCTGATCTTGTTCGTTTTTGCATCCCCAACTGTTGGCATAGCTTCTGACACAAGCAAGCAATGAGCGAATAGAAATGGACAGACGAGTGAATTGAATGACCTTGTACAATGTTATTTGTGATAGACAAGGTGTCCTGTTTCCTAGGGTGGCTTTGATCTCATCTTCACAGCTGAGGTTGACAGCAAGCTTCTGGTATCCCTGTTTCTACTTCCCCGAGACACACACCACCACCCCCAGTTTGCGCGGTGGTAAAGACTGAATGCAGAGCTTCGTGGATTCTAGGCAGGTACTCTACAAACCGAGCTATGTTCCCAGCTCCAGTGTCTCATCTTTATTAACTAGCAGGACTGATGGATGTTGGCTCTGCAGGTGAGATGCTCTGACACGCTGAGAATGAATGGCATCTGATCTGTGGTCTTTACTCAGTGGCCTCAAACTTCTCATAGAGCATTGCAAAAAGACGGAATTCCAAATTGTGTTTTATTGCCCGTCATTGTACCTCACTCCCGTAACCCCAGCATTTGGGAGGCAGATGCAGGAGGATTGCTGTGAGTTTAAGGTTACCTCTACATTGTGAGTTTCATGATTACCTGATCTACAGAGTGGGACTTTGTCTCAATAAACAAGCAAACGAACATTAATTTGACCAACTTTAATAATTACATTTTGTTACCAGTGGTGAAGGCTTAGGAGCTGGGCTCAGCTATAGACCAAACTCAAATTCTTCCCAGGATCCCTAAATTCTCATCAACATCCGAGAAATAATTCAAAGAGGAAGAAGAAAGAAACCGGGAGGAAGCTTTATTGCTAAGCCCGAGTGCACGATCACCAGAGTTGTGCAGTCCTCCCCCAAACCTCAGGAGACTGGCCCGCTCTTCTGAGGGGCGACCGTAGTGGAGGAAGACTACTGATGATTGACGGTAGTGGTTGGCTGCTGACTCCAGGAATGTGTCTGGATTTTTCCATAGTAGAATTTACTCCCCCTCTCCAGCCTTGCATGGAATTTTTTTGCGGGGAGGGTGGTCATGGTGGCAGATGCATGATGTTTTCCCTCTTATGTAGCTAGAGTTTTCCTGCCTGGCCCACGGTCAGGATAAATCTCTTTCACCTGCCAGTCCCACAGCCGCTCAGACCCAACCAAGTAAACACAGAGACTTAAATTGCTTACAAACTGTATGGCCATGGCAGGCTTCTTGCTAACTGTCCTTATCTTAAATTAATCCATTTCTATAAGTCTATACCTTGCCACATGGCTCGTGGCTT
The DNA here is from genome assembly GCA_902168405.1 of Peromyscus aztecus. Lineage (NCBI taxonomy): Eukaryota > Metazoa > Chordata > Mammalia > Rodentia > Cricetidae > Peromyscus > Peromyscus aztecus. The sequence goes on along the minus strand of CABHPQ010163545.1, from coordinate 11,754 downwards.
ACCGGCATCTTTACATGCTTCTTGTCCTGGCGGGGCGGCTGGCAGAGCCTCCCTCCGCCTTCCTGTTCTTTTTATTCTCTCTGTTAGCCCCACCTACACTTCCTGCCTAGCCACAGGCCAATCAGTGTTTTATTAGCAACACATTTGCCATACAGAACATCCCACAGCACTCTTAGGCATGTCTAGCCTGCCTCAACTTGGAAAGTAAATACATCCACATCAGAGCCAGGCTCTTGGCTCCCGTCGGTGGCCACCCGATCCTCCTTTTGCTCTGTGCTGGCCGCTTCACTGCTTTCCTTGGAAATGTCAGTGGACTGTTTTCCTGCTGTAGCAACAGCAGCCCATGCTCTGTGGCTGATGACGAGTCAGAGTGCTCTTGGAGGCTCTCCACATCTGCATTTGGAGAGACCCCATCTTTACTTCAGGTTTCAGAATACAGAACAATCAGTGCCCTGGACTCAGCGTCTTTCTACGATCCCGGCCTCTGTTGGCTTTTTCTCTGCCCCTCCACACCCTACCTTCTTCAGTTTCTCATGGCTTCAGCCACAGCAGCCCTCAGACCTTGTCAGTTCTTGTTCTGTGCACCTAGGATGGTCCCCTCTACTCTGCAGCAGCACTTCTGGTTCAAACCTGTTTAGTATCCAGAAGGAACCTCAGTACAGTGTGTGCTAGTGCATGCCAGGCAAGCACTCTACAAACTGAGTTACATTCTCTTAAATAATTTTTGAAGTGTAAATTACCCCCTCACCCCCTTTACAGTCCTCTTTATATAGAACATGGCACAAACCTACTGGCCAGCAAACTGGACCCTTCATTAGCAATCTAAATATCTTGGTCTTTGTGCCTTGATTCAAACCCTACAGTTACGGACTGAATCATGCTCCCCTCTCCCCACCACTGATTGGTATATTGAAATCTAAACTTCCCTGTGGTAGAATTTGGAGATGGGGCCTTTGGAGGATGTGCTAGTTAGAATGTAATTGGCCCCCGGAAGCTCATGGGGAGTGGTACTAATTTAGGAGGTGTGACTTTGTAGAATCTGGAAAGGGACACTATGTTTAAAGTAACCTGTAATGTTCAGATTAACTGGATACTGTGATCTGAATTTTTTCAAGTCTTAAACATAAACACTATCAGTTTTATAATTGGCTTTCTTATTTTCAAAAGCTATCATTAAAGAAAGCTAATTGGGCTGTTGTAAATATAGTAAGCCATGTAATCTCAAAATCGAAGCAAGGGAGAATAGATAGATGAGGGAAGATATTTTTAAAGTTTAGTGAGTCTTCTATGCTCTGAAATTGTAAACTGTCAATCATGTACCTATGAACACTTTCCCCAAATTGTGTTTGCTGTAGCCCACTAGGTTTCCTAGTGGCTGTACCCAGCAGGACTGCGTAAGAGGTTGATTGGACCACAGGCCTGGGTACCAGGTGTTTGTAAGGGTCTACGCTTGACTCTAACTAGCAAGGGGGCAGTCTTTTGCTCCACCCTTTGGCATTGTTATAAATAGACCTTTGGAATAAAGTTCTGGGCCAGTGGATAAGAATCCAGGCCCACTTGAGTCTATCCTGTGTTTTCTCTCTGTTTCTCTCCCCTCTATTTCTAACTAAGTCTCTTATCCCTCATTCCTCAAGAGTCCCTGGGGTAAATAATCGTGGGGGCTGGTACCCCACATGTGTTACAGTTCATTGTCAGGTTCTTAAAGCTTTGCAAATCACAAAAATTTAAATAATCTCATTACAACAAGGAGCTCGTACAGAGACAACGTTTTATTTATTCCCAGATGATGATAACTGTTTATTGAATATTTGCTTTGTGCTAGTCACCAGCCTATGTGCTTCTATGGATATTGTCATTTAATGGATATTTTCATTGACATAATGAGCAGGATTGAATGTTTGGACAGAACTTGAAAAATGCCTGCCAGTTAGGTGAGGTGCCACAACCTCCCTTGGAGATAATATTAAATAGAAACAAGTTTTAATTTGTAAGTGAGGAGACTCACATTTACAGAAGGTAAGTTCAGGTTGTGCAGCTTATGCACCTAACTGGAAACAAAGATGCCCTGAGGCTGCATTTTCCTTAGACCTTACCTCATCCTCTCCTTTTCTTAATCATCTGGTCGACAAACAGTTTTCTGATTCTGCTCTGTGGCGTCACACACTGGTCAGTGTTCAAGCTTCTGGCAAACCAGCACCGTTGACATGGCATAGTTATAACTGAGGATATAACTAGACCCTTGGATGCCCTTTCGCCACTGAGCAATCCTCCTAATGGGTTTGCCTGGGATTCCAGGGGGAAGTTGCGGCACCTCACCTAACTGGCAGGCAGTTTTCAAGTCATGTTCAACCATTAAATCCTGCTCATTACGTTAATGAAAAACAAATCTGTGGTGCCTCTAATAAATCCGCTAATAAAATCATTCTAACAGTGATAAATCTGTGAAATGTGTTTGTCAGTTCTTGAGTAAGTAGCTGCAAATCGCCAGAAACCGTCTTGCGTGCTATGGAAATTTGCTTGCTGCCCCATCTCCAGCAATCGTTCTGAGAGATGTTGAAATGAGGAGACGTCGAATGAATTGTGCCAAGTGTGGTGGGTGGCGGGCCGTTCCACCTGTGCACGGGAATGACTTCTGGGTTTATGGTCTGCCTGAACTTAAGGGTGAGCCAGCATGGGAACCTTCAGCAGGAGAGCCAGCTTCACCCACACCTTTCATCTCTGAGTGCTTACTGGACACGTTGAGCATTTACATTTATTTTCAAGGAGCCTTGCCTCTTAAATGTCACTATAGATGCAGGGTGCACTCTCTGATTGCGACTTCAAAGATGGCGAGATGGATGGGGATGCAGAGCGGGAGGGGGGAGGGTGGGGAGAGGGGGTTGGGGGAGATAATCTGTGCTGGCACTCCTTGAAGCTGTCACAGTGGTCGGTCCTCTGACATTATAGTCCTCATATATTTCTTTTGTTTGTTCCCTCCACCTTTCATTCTGTTTCTCACCTTTTATGCTTTCCAATTATACTCTACAAATACATCTGAAATTGCAGGAGGTAGCGTACAGCCGTGTGCTTAAGAGAAGGGGCTGTGGCCTCAGGTAGGCTTTAGCCCAGCAAAAATGACCTTGGTAAATTCACTCAGCTTCTTTGAATTCCATCTGTAAAGCGAGGTTAATGTGATGTCTCTTACAGAATTGCTACAAACATCTTAATTTAGCTAGAACACATGTATAATACACATTCTACATAGAGAATACTTGTATTTTGTGGCCAGCAGCAGCAAAGCAGTATGAGGTAGAATATAATACCTCTACAGTACAGGTTGAAGGAGAAATTACTGATGTTATGAGCAGTCTGGAACACCTTCAAGGGGCTGCAAAGGATAGCAGAATTTTGATAAGCATACTGAAAGGGGAAAAATGTGATTTTGCATGTCTGAAAATTCTTTGTCACACCCTCCATACGATGGAGTACAATTTCCACTCTGAATGTGGACTGGTGTTGGGGCGTCTAGTGAGTAGAATGTGGTAGGAATGAGTCTGGATGACTTCTGATACTAGACCATAAAGTGAGATGCAGAGCCTGCTTGTTGCTTTATGATCTGCCTGTCCATCCACCTATCTATCCATTATCCATTATCATCCATAACCTACCCACACACTTGCTGGAACATGGTCCGAGTGTGAAGTTGTGTCGGGAATTCTGAGTGCTTATGAGGAAACTCCAGGAAACCAAAACAAAAGTCTTGTGACCTCAGTTTCTTAAAAAAACAAAAACAAAAAACAAAAAACACAGGCTTGTTCCTGGAATGTTCTTTCGTGGCCCTCTCAGGTGTAGCAGATAGGAATGAGTTTGCTTTAGACTATTCATTACAGCTGGCCAGTGTTATTTGTTTGCATGCCTCTATGGCAAAACATGTTTTTGCCATGTGTGGCTTGTCCACCATGTATGACTGATCCTTGTGGTTGGACACTTTACTTCTTAAGCCTCAGATTATAAATTGTCTGATGCTCTGGATAAAGTTGGCTATTACATGAGACTTTATTCTGCCTCATTTTTAGGCTCCACTTTGCCAGGTTCACCACACCCCAAGAGTGGTAAACACCTATCTACTTACCTATCTATAGCTGATTAATTGATGGGTTTATCTAGCTACTTAGATCTTCCTTTCACTCTCTCTCCCCCTTCTTTTGTTTCCTCCCTTTTTTGAACTCCACCTCTAACAGTCAGGATTCTCTAAAGGAACAGAACTGATAGAAAGATTATATATAATATTGATAATCAATAATATATTAGATAGATAGAGATAGATAGATAGATAGATAGATAGATAGATAGATAGATAGATAGA
>CABHPQ010163544.1:0-14977 GCA_902168405.1 Peromyscus aztecus | reverse complement strand
TTTTTTTAAGATGGTATTTCATAGTGGCTTTGGTCTTTGGTTTGCATTTCTTGAGTGAGTCTTAAACCTCTGGGCCTGAAGTTGCTGCTTCTGGCTCTAGTTTGGAAATCTGGGAAGAGCTGCTGGAGATGACTTGTGTGCCTCCCAGTCAGTTCACTTCATGTTATTAAAAGTGCCAGGCACAACACTCAGGAGTCTGAGGCAGGTGGATCTCTGTAAGTTTGAGGCCAGCCTGGTCTATAGAGCAAGTTTTCAGGACATCCAGGGCTACACAGAGAAACCCTGTCTCAAAAAACCAAACCAAAAACAAAACAAAACAAAACAAAACAAAACCAAAAACCCTGCTGTGCCTAGCTTAGGCATCTCAGCTGAGATCTAGCTCCTTCAGGTGGCTGTGGGTTTGCTATGAACTGTTTGAAGGAGCAGACATCTGGCCATATGTATGGAAGAGAAGCTTTGACCGTTAGAATAGCCATTAATTGTCACCATATTTGTCTTACTCTCTTGCTAATGTTCTGAGATAGCAACAGTCTAATCGAGGAGAGAAGCAGGGGGTGTGACCTGGAAAACCATAGACAAGGGACACAGAAAGCCAGTATTTGCCAAACAGTTTTTAAAGATAGTCTTGCCATATAGCTGAGGCTGTACCTAAACTCACTAACCCAGGCTGACCTTGAGCTTGTGATGGTTCTCCTGCTTCAGCCTCTGGAATGCTGGGATTGAAAACACGAGTCCCCATGCCTGGATTCATCTCTTGTTGCAGTCTCGCCCTGCTGGTGTTCTGAATTGTGACACAGTTTCTGGACCTGCTGGCTGTGCCTCTCAGTCCTTGTACCAAGGCTGTTTCCCATGGCGAGGGTCTGCACTCTCACACAGGCTCTTCGAGCTCTCTCCTTAGGCTGAAAGCTTCTCTTCCCAATTCCCTTTACTTCCTATTTCCACTGTTAGTGTACGACACCAGCACAGAGCCCTCTGGGGAGCCTTCATTTTATACTTCCTGAGGAGGAGCCAGACACTTGCATCTTTGTCCTCAGTAGACATGCTCACGGAGATGCTATGCATCCTTCAGCAGCTGCACCAACACCTGGAAAGGCAGGTTCAGGACCAGGGCCTGTCTCTGTCATTTCCCTTCATCTGTCTTTGGGTTCTTTTGACCTTTATTTCTTTTCCAGATGCTGTGGCCCTTCACTTACCACAGTCTGCTCAGTCCACATGATACTTTATCTACCTTTCATGAGCACCTTCACCTTGTAGGACTTTCAGGCAATGACTCTCAGGTTCCTCAGACCCTCAGGTTCAGGGTATCTCACAGCTCTTCTCAAACTGGGCTTCTGTCAGCTATTTCTGGCCTCTCATCCGGGATGAAAGTCTCCCTTCCTCTTCTGTCATTGACCAGCCCACCACTGCCTCTGGGCCACCCTCTGCTTTGGTTTCTCTGTCTTATTTTTTCCCCATGGCCAGAAAGAATGAAGCATGTCCTTAAGTCTGTGCGTCTGGTCCCACATCATTCTCTCCTCTGTGTAGGGTGTAGCTTCTCCTGGATGATACTGTTGCTCATTAGCCACTGGTTTCCTCATAGTAGTTTCAAATTTCCTCTTTTAGGGTAGTCCTGCAATCTCCTCCCCCCCCCCCCCCCCCCCCCCGACTTTCAGTATGCTTTATGGAGTTGGAGACCAGCATGTTCTTGTCGCCTCACCACATGCCTGGTTATACATGTGTCTTCTCCATTGCTCCTTTAAAAGTTTAGACACATACAAATCCCTCCTAAACAGACTAAACAGATCTTACTTTGGACCGACTCCTTGAAGCACTTGTAAATGCTCATTTCACTTCAGATCTGGTAGCCAGGCTCCGCATGAAATGCCGTCTTTGCTCTGGCATCTCTTTGGTCTCACAGAATTCTTGGTCGGCTTCTGTCTGCATCCTGTCTGGGCTGAAACTTTGAATTATCTGGTTAAGCTTGAGGCCGGGAGACCCTAATTTTGACAAATGCTATGCCAACAGTCCAAGCCAGCTTTAAGTTAGACTCAGCTCTCTGCATGGGAATTATCTGTTTCTGGAAGATGTAAAATGAATTGTTTGTAACATACGTAGTGTGCAATGCTTGGGAACTGGTGAGGATCGGTCTTCAGGAAGTCCAAACTTATTATCTACACACAGCATTCTTTAATAGTTTGAAAATTAAATGCAAATTTGTCATTTTCAATCATTTAAAAATTTCTAATATTAATATTTGTGAAATTATTTTTCATTACTAAACTTCTTTAACATTATTATTATTGTGCTCCACCCTCTTTCTGTGTCTGTGGACATACACACACACACACACACACACACACACACACACACACACGCCATGATCCACATGTGGAGGTCAGAGGACAACTTTCTGGAGTTGGTTCTCTTCTTCCACAGAGGTCTGGGAGTCAAACACAGGTGGTCAGGCTTGGGGGACAAGAGCCATCACACACTGAGTCTTCTCACTGGCCCAATACTCACTTAAGTTTTAAAAACCGTAATAGCTTCTCGTAGGCATTTGTTTAAAACACCTTTCCAGTCTCCTGCTCTGCAACAGTTTCACAAACCACCAGCACAATACTACGGTCAAGTCCTCTTGGAAAAGACTTCTGGTGACATTAGGTCCCAGGCTCGCCTCTTCCAAAGCCTTCAGTCCTTAGTGTGCCAAAGAGGGTCGGTCACACAGAGGGCTTGTGGAAGCGTCTCCGGGTCTCACTCCAGGTCTTCCTAGTTCATTAGATCTGAGGGGACACGTGAGAATGAGCACCTCTAACATTCAAAACCTCATGCCTGTTGCAATGGTTCTCAAATGTGGGGGGACTTTGGGAATGGTTGGGGCACCTTTTGAAACCAATGCTGCCCAGTTTCAACTAGGAGATCTTAGCTGGGAAATGGTGGGACCCAGGTACTAGTATATTTTGAAAGTACTCGAGGTTTGGGTGTTCAGTCAGGGTTGGAGAAGCACTGGGTTATGACAAGCTGTAGCTGGCTGGCCTGATGTGGGTCTCAGCCTGCTCTTGTTGGCCTGGAAGCTGGGAATCAGTTTCTACATTTTTTTTTAAAGAGTTGCAAGCAGGCAAATAAAGAAACAGACCATGTAGCAGAAAGAGTATGTGGCTTCCAAAGTCTATGCGGTTACTACCCAGACCTAACAGGAAAAGACGCCACACCCTCTTCACACTGATGTGTCTTAAGAACCATATCTAGATTTAATGATCGAGTTGACTTTCTCAGTTTTCTTACTTAACACTTTCAATTTTTATTATTTTTTTGGGAGGGTTGCTCTTCTTTTTTTATTCCTGGTTAGTTCAGTTACTTTTCTTTTTAATTCTCTTAGGTGACTGCGAAGTATATTTGTCTTGAGTACAGTTAATAAGGGAAATTTGTGAAGTTGGAAGTGATCTCTGAGAAGGGTCAGCAGCCAGAGGAAAGCTCTGTGGACACTGTTCATGGAGTTTTGATTTTCCCATTGACATATGTGTGTGTGTGTGTGTGTGTGTGTGTGTGTGTGTGTGTGTGATTTTAACTTTTATTTATTGATTCTTTGTGGATTTCACATCATGCATTCCGATCCCACTTTTCTCCCTGTCCCCTTACATCTGCTTTCTGCCCTTGCAACCTCTTCCTCAAAACACAAAACCAAATTAGAAAGAAAAACTCAAAAGTAAACAAAACAAAACAAAAAAAAGGAGACGAATCACATCATGGAAGCTGTGGTGTGGCCCGTTGAATCATACAGTTTACCCTTTAGTCCATACATCTTCACTTGCAAGTATTCATTGCCTTGAGTCATTAGTCTGGTTCAAGGCTTCCCATATACCACCAGTAATGGACTCTCACTGGGGCTCTGCCTGGCTATCCTGTTGTTGTCCTGTGTCATGGAGATTCTGCTGGTTTTGATCTGCACATTCACCCCCTTCACATACTCCAACAGTTCATAGATGAGGTGGATGATGGAGTGGGCCAACTCAGAGCCCTGGTTCTGGGCTCTGGTGGTAGCTGAGTTGGTCAGTCCATCGTCACTACCTGGGTAAGCTCTCCAGCACTGCCTTGACTAGCTCACTCAATGCAGTCTGCAGCGAGGAGCGGGGCCAGTTCTCCGGCTCTCAGGCCCTCAGATCTGGGTCACCCACACTCATACTACCAGGGCCAGCTCTACTGTTTTGCCCAGGTTGAGTGCAAAACCCTTTCTCTCAATTGCTGTAGGGGGATTGGAGGGGCTCTTTGGCTCTCCTTCCCTCGGGGCTGGCTCACCTGTTCCTCCAACAATAGAGTCAGCTCTAGTGTGCCACCCAGGCAGGGTACAGGGCCCACTTTCCTGTGTGCTGTAGCTGGTGTGGGGGCAGAGCTAGTTCTCTCACTCTCGTGGCCCCAGGCTAGCTCTCTTGCCTACCACAGGTAGTAAGGGGCAGAGGGAGGAGGGCATCTTTCCTCACCCATGCCACTGCATGACAGATGGTGACTTGTGTTTTAATAATGAGGTCTTATTTCCTTCTCACATTTCACAGTGATTTAAAAGAAAAATCAGTTTGGGTGGAGAGTTCAGTTCAGTTTGAGGGCTCAGCAGTGAAGACCCCATTCTGCTCTAGCAGAGGACCTGAGTTTGGTTCCCAGCACCCATGTTGGGCAGCTCAGTCTCCTGTAATTCCAGCTCCGGGAAATCCATCGCCCTCTTCTGGCCTCCATGAGTACTACATTTGTGTGCACATACCCCTCTGCCACCATATACACATAATTTAAAATAAAACGAAGTCTTTTTAAAATGCTAAGTTTTATGATATAGTCAATGAAAAACAGAGCTGGCATGATGTTAACATTTGAACACTGAGATTTTATTGAATGTTATGTGACCAATATTTACATATCTTCAGTGAAAGATTAGTAACTCATTTTCAGGTATGATAAGCTATAAATTCAACTTTGTTGACTATATCAAACTTACCTATAATCTTGTTTTTAGTTTGCTTATCTGGGGCATAATTTAAAAAGATATGCTAAAATTTTCTCAGTATGGTGTAGCAGGAATCTTAAAGAGTCTTATTAATAAAATCAAACCTGAACCAGGTATTGGGGTAAACACTGGAAGGTCAGAGAGACAGAACAAACCACAGCTAACCTCACCTGGCCAACTTCTCGGCTGGTCTTGTTTCCTCAGACTGGAAGCCTCTGTGTCCTCATATCCGAATGGCTCTCAGCTTAACTGTGCTTCTTGAAAGCCTGAATGCTTAACCAACCAAATGCCTAACCAGCCAAATGCCTCTAGTTTCTGGTCCTCACGCCTTATATATCTTTCTGCTTTCTGCCTCACTCCCTGGGATTAAAGGCTCACTTTCTGGGATTAAAGGCTTGAGTCACCATGCTTGGCTGTATCCTTGAACACATGGATTTCTGCCTCTGGAATGCTAGGATTAAAGGCATGTGCTACCACTGCCTATCCTCATGTTTAATATTGTGGCTGTCCTGTTCTCTGACCCCAGATAAGTTTATTAGCATACACAATATTTTGGGGAACACAATACCACCACAGTATGGGGCTCACAGGGGCTCACAGAGACTGAACCGACAACCAGGGAACCTGCATGGAACTGACTGAGGCCCTCTGCATATATGTTACAGTTGTGTAACTTGGTTTTTTTGTGGGACTCCTAACAGTAGGAACAGGGGCTGTCTCTGACTTGGTTGCCTGCTTTGGGGACCCTTTCCTTCTACTGGGGGCCTCATCCAGTCTTAATAGAAGAAGAGGTGCCTAGTCTCACTGTAACTTGATATACCAAGGCTGGCTGGTATCCTTGGGAGGCCTGTCCTTTTCTGAAGAGAAACAGAGGAGGAGGAGTGGATTGGAGGGAGAGAGAGGAGGTGTGGGGGCTGGGAGGAGAGGAGGTAGGGGACTGCAGTGGGAATATAAAAACAAAAACAAACAAATAAATAAACAAAACAAAACAAAAAAAGAAAGTAGAGATGAAAAAGAAATTCCTCAGTCTGATTGTCGCTGTTGCTTTCTGTTTGGAGCCTTAGGTTTTGATGAGATGTTACGTAGCACAGAAAGATGTGTATTTACGTCTTCCTTGTAGGTTGTAGTTTGCATTGCTTTTCAACAAGATATGGCAGTCTTGGCTTCATTTAATATTGTTTTGACTTAGATGTGTTGTTTATACTTTTCTCTAGATTATTGCAATTATTTTCCTTTGCTTACATGGTCTGTATACATTCTTCAAAAAAAATACTTGTATTATTTTAGATTATGTGTTTGTGGGTAGGTATGTGTACATGGGTGCAAGTGCCCATGGAGGCCAGAGGTGTCGGATCCCCTTAGAGCTACCATAACAGATGGTTGAGATGGGAGGGGCTGGGGGGCTGGGACTTGAACTTGGGTTCTCTGCAAGGGCAGCATGCTCTCTTAACGGCTGAGCCATCTCTCCAGCCTGTTCATTTCCTTTAATTTATTACCCTTTTAGGACTTCTTTTTGTTAATGTTTAAATTTTATAGGTAGACATTCATCCTTTACTGAAATTCATAATATACATAAAACATACATAATTCATGTATGTTTCAAAATATCCTGTAGGTTTTGACAAACTTAAGTGTGTCCCACTCTCTCATAACCACACTATGGAGTATTTTCTAAGAAAAAAGTGATATCATCTAATTGTAGGTATATTGTATTTCCTAATTAAAGGATGTTATTGCTCAGCAGAAGTAGGAGGGGGACAAGAGAAGGTTATAGGGGTGAACATAGAATATATTGCATGAATATGTATGTGTGTATTTAAGCAATTGTCAAGAAAATATACTTTTTTAAAAAAAGAATATTGTTTTTAATATAATAGAATTTAATTTCCATTTATGTTCACAACCAGATTATATGGTCCTATCTCTACAATTTATGACTTTTGATTAATGTGTTATTTTTCTTAGTTCTTCAGCTTTGTGTCTGTCTTAAATAGAGTAGTCTCTGCCTCTGAGTTATGGGGTTTCGACAGACAGCCTCTGTGTGTGTCTCTGTCTAGTTGTTAGACCTCTGTTCCATCTCTCAGAACCAGAAGGTGCCCTGCCCGATTTTTCACTCATTCCTGTCTGTTGCATACCACACTGAACTGATCCCCAGCTTCTGAGGCCTGCCTAAGAGGCTTCCTTCCATGCTGGTAACTCCTTGGCTCTTTTCAGTCCATTTCCTAGAGGTTGGGTTAGATTTTCTTTGTCATGCTCCCAGGATAGGCTTAAATATGTAAGGTCTTCTGCATTGGGTGCTACCAGCTGTGAGTGTGAGATATTCCCATCGACTCTGATTCTGGAGGTAATGGCCACTGAGGTCAGATCCAGCAATTTTGTCCTTCTTCTCATTCCATTTCATGTTTACAAGGTATCACCCCAACAAAAGATATCAGACTCAGAACCCATAAGACAGGCAGGGCGAAGAGTCTGTTGTGTTTGTTGCCATTGTTGGTCAAAGTAAAAACTATCCTTGATATCCTCATGGAGCACTCTCAGCGACTCATTGGCCAAGTTGGCATCTCCTGTCCATTCCTAGCTGCAATGAGATGAGGCATAGGAAGTATAGATGTACCTTGACTTGCAATGGGATTACAACTCCATAAGCCCCATAGGACCATCATAGCATAGCACCCTAGTTCGGGACAGGGTTTGGGCTGTCTGTTCACCTCATGAACCAGGCTGGAACCAGGCTGTCTGCTTCTGGAAAAGAAACCAAATTTCAAAATTCCAAGTGTGGTCTTATTGATTAGATGTTGCTTCTGTACATCCTGAAGTAGACAAATCCCAAGTCACGTCATTGTTGAGTTGAGTAGTCTGCACAGAGCTTCTGTATAGTCCAGAACGAATGTGGACAGGATGGAAAGGGCCAAGGCCAGAAGCAGCCATAGGCAAATGACAGTCTGTCACTCTCCCTTCCCACGGCACCTCCCAGGAATCACCATTGCCCTGCCATTTAATTAATGCAGAGATATTGTTCATCAAATACAGTGCCAAGAATATCCCAGTATGTTAACTGTGCTTCAGACATTAGAATGTTAGATGCGAGGGTGGTGTAGGCTGTTCATTAGAGACTACCACACAACGATAGTCAGTTTTATTATTTTAAAACATTTCTTTTTGTTTTTAAGTTATGTGTGTATTTATGTGTGGATGTGTGCAGCCTGAATGCAGTTACTCACAGGGGCCAGAGGTGTCACATCCCCCTAGAGCTGGAAGGGCAGGCAGTTGTAACTGGCCTGCCAGGGGTGCCAGGAATTGAACTGAAATCCCCTCGAAGAGCAGTGCATGCTCTTGACTGCTATCTCTCCAGCTCCTTAAAGGTGGATTTTAAACCAATTCTAGGAAGTTTTAACGTATGCAATGTAGTCTCCGCTCTCTTGGGATTTAGTCTTTGGAGAGGTGAGTCTAACCCAGGAGACAAAGAAACCCTAGAAACAGAGGGTGAAGATGGAGTGTCCCGTACATTAAGAGGAGAGAAAACAGAGGATTGATCAATACTAGACTCTCCAGGACAGGGTCCACGGTCAAAGCGATCTTTGGACAGACTCTCAAGAACTTGAATAGTGTTGGGATACGGAGATCGAGCCAGGAAGATGGTTCAGTAGGTAAGGGGCTTACTGTGAAGGCAGGGGACACGAATTCAATTCCCGGAACTTACTTTAAAATTCTGATGTGGTGGAATCTCAACACAGAGACAGGAAGTTCACAGCCAGCTAGTCCAGAGCACACAACACAGCAGCAGAAACAAGAAAGGCCCTGCCTCAGCAAGGCGGAAGGAGCGAAGTGGTGTCCTCTGACTTCCACGAGCACACTGTGACATGCGCACATGTGTGACATTGCAGGTGTGCTTCTCTCACACAAATAAGCCGATTTAAAGTGTAAGACATAGAAATGGTGGCTTCCCAGCAGGTCTGAGCAGCAAGGAGGAATCTCAGTTTCTCACTCAGCCATGTAGCGAATGGACCGTCATCATTGTCTGGAACTCGATGTCCTTAGCTTCTGTTCCCTGGCCGCTGCCATTTCAGGACACTTTGTTCCCACCTCTTTGGGTTATGCTGAAGTTCTGGGTACATCTTGCTCCTGTGGTCACCTGGCTGCACCACACTGGCTAAGGTTTTCCTTGGTTCCTTATGACTGGTCCTTCCCGTCCAACCTTTCTATACCCTTGATGTCCACTACCAGATACACATGCCCCATGTCTCATGCTCATTCCTAAGGAAGATCCTGGGAGACTCTGGGAGAGTGTGTAAGACTTGTACCCTAGCCTGCGGTGGTGGCGCATGCCTTTAATCCCAGCTCTCAGGAGGCAGAGGCAGGCAGATCTCTGTGAGTTCGAGGTCAGCCTGGGCTACAGAGCAAGTTCCAGGACAGGCACCAAAACTACACAGAGAAACCCTGTACCGTGCCACACCGTGCCACTGGCCACTATGTGGCTCTTCCTGGATCAACAAGACATGAAGCATGTCTACCCTTTCATCTCACCGCCTTCCAGGAGATTTTGCCTTTCTGTGGTGTACTTACTTTTCTATATACCCTGACGTCAACTTCTAGTAAAGCATTTCAAACTATAGCTATAAATACTACCCTTTATTTAAAGGTTTTAATGTCAACCTGCAATTGTGGTACACTCCTTTAATCCCAGCACCCTTGAAGCAGAGGCAGGTGGATCTCTGTAATTCAAGGCCTGGCTTACATAGCAAGTTCCAGGCCAGGCAGAACCACACAATGAGACCCAAAGTCTCAAAAAAAAAAAAAGTTCAGTGATATAGAGAGTAATACATTTCTGTGTATTTGTCACTCAATTTCTACTATTAATGATTTCCTTTCATTCTTAATTTTTTTTTAACCGTCTGACAGAAAGATAAGCAGTCTTGTAGAAAAACTTTTTTTTTCTTCTAGTAAAATTTGGCCGATGTGTCAAGGCATTGAAATCAATTTAACTGAAGTAATACTTCTTAAGAAGGTTAACTTTAGACAAGTCTGCCCAGCTGAGTGTCTTGAGGGGCAGGTGTGGGTGTCAGCAGAGATGCGGCTGTGTTCTTCAGTATCTCACTACCTGTGACGATTGTAAGGAGCACTGGCCCCAAGGTGGCCCAGGTAGCGTTCCTTGAACCGGGACTCCCCAGAGGCCATTATGTATAATCACAGAGTGTCACAGGCATGACACGAATGGTTCTGCAAAACTCCATGCCCAGTTTCCACATGGCTCCACAATTTGGCAAAATGATGTGGTCATTTGTGGAAATAAGTGAATGGGGCAGGAGTGGGGTAGAGAGATGAAGGATGTAGGGTTTCTGCTGAAGCCGTGGCCTCATCCGGAAGCAAGAGCGTTTCCTTTTGACAAGTCACACAAAGCAGAACTTTTACCTGTAAAGAGCCAGCCTTATAAAGTACTCCTTCTGTGTGCCTGTCACGGGGAGCCTTTTGACTTGTTTAATCCAGCTGCAGCTCAGGCAACGCGCACTCATCTGGGGCGGCAGGAAGAGGTCTGTCTCCCGTCCACACAGGAATCAGGTGAGGTAGCACAAGGACGCTCCCAAGCTTCCAGCTCCTACAAATGACTGGCCACTGCTCACACTATGTACCTGGTGTCCCTAGAGCCCATTCCCACTGGAAAGACTCCAGTTTTGTTCCTACACCCAAACCCGTGACTCTTCTCAGGAAGGACTCTGTCAGGAAGCTGGAGCTCACAAATTTCATCAACACTGGGGCTCCCCCTCTAAGCCACTTTCAAACATGCTGGAGAAGATGGACACCTGGTAACGGGAAGTGGCAATGCCAGGCAGACAACTTCTCCTGCAGCAGCCCTGTCACTCATGCAAGGGTACTGTGGAGGGGTGACTAGGTAGGGCAGAGTCTCGGCTTGTCTTTGGGACACTGACAATTAAGCAGCTCTTCGAATCTGGTTGCTTATTAGACGTCTCTGGGACTTCATAAAATGAGAAGGCTAGGGCAGATAGTATCAGCTCACCCCGAGACTTATGTTCCCAGCATCCCCTGCATCTGGGCAGCGTAGCTTGCTCTGTTTCTCAACGCCAGCAGTGAGGTGTTCTCGGGTGGCAACAATGCTTTTGTATGTGAAGACGTGTTAGATAAGTAAAGACAAGAACAGCTAAAAGGAGGAACTCTCCCCGTGTTCGCAAGCAGCCCCTTACTTTTCTCAGGTACTCCGGTTGTGCTGAAGCTGGAAGGGCCGTAGCTTGTCCAGGAGCAGAGCTTCACCACGGCAAAGTGTCATGCTCAGGTTGTAGCTACTGATGGCAGAGTGGCCATCACCCTGCAGAGCCTTGGGAGGTCTCCTGCGGCTCATGACATGGAGCTGTCCCTTCCTGTAAGCAAGAAGTAGACTTTTCATCTCTAATGGATCCAATATACCGTCTCTTGTGAGAACTCTTTTATTACGACGTAGTCCCGGTACACTCCTCACAACCCACACTGGACATCTCTGTTTCTACTCTGACTTTTAATACATCAGAAGCAATAAGACTAGAGGAGAGAAGAAATATCCCCAAAGATCCAGGACATGACAATTCTCTCTAATTAACACATGCAGGCACATAGGAGTCAGGATAGGAATTCACTTTTCCAGCCCCTTGTAGATTAATTTTCTGTGTGTAAAACTTTAAGCATAGGGGATGAAATGCAGGCACCTCTGTTTACGACCAGGAGGCTAGTGGTTCTGCTTAATGGCAAGCAGTTTTGATCCATCTCCAGCATGTGGCCGTTAGCCAACCTATCAAGGTCTTCCTTCCCACTGGATCCGGTTATCTGGGGAGGGTGGGGTGGTTTGGGGAACCTCCGTAGGAGATTTCAACTTGAGTCTCTTTTTGTCTTCTATAAATGCCTGACTTGGGGCAGGGAGGAGGAAGGCAAGCAAGCAAACTCGATAACATCTTTAGAAACCAAGTAAGGAGCCATTAGGAGGGCCAGCAGTAAATAAATGCATTTTCCACCCAGTGTCTCTGTGGCTATCGGGAGAAACACGTGACTAGGAAAATGTAATGAAAGCAATTGTAACTCTGGGAAGAGAGGTAATTATAGTCCGTGGCTGCCTGACTGATGAAAATTACACAGCTTATAATAAATCGCCACACAGCTAAGTCTTTTCTGAAGTCCTTTGTATGATTTGTGTTTGTGCACTTACTTAAAAACATCAGGGAACAATTTATAAACATGAGCCTTTTTGGACAGTGCCAGAACCGGCATTTACAATAGAGCCTGTTGAAGGCTTTCTGATTTATAGAGGACAGATCATATTTTCCCAACACTCTCATGGTCAATTACAAACCCGCATGGTGCATTTGGTAACATAAAAGCAAATTTAATCATTTTCTTTCTCTTTCAACCCCCCACCCCCCTATATTTGTGAGCACATGACATGCCAAGTAAACATTTTCTCTCAGGTTGGTGGGGAACCGTGTTCAAAGACATCTCACTCTACTGATGGAAGTGAGATGACCAAACCCAGAATATCTTCCTGTAACACACAAACTGGCAACTTCCTTATGGAAATAAGTGGCACTGGGATGAGAACTTGAGCCCTTAAGCCTTTGTTGTAGGAATGTTCAAGAAGATCGAATGACTTTGGTGTGTGACTTCTCAAACAATGAGTGTGGTATAGGGAAAGTGCTAGAAGGGAGTTTATAGGGCACAGGTTCCAAGCACGCTTGTGCGGTGACCAGCCCGCAGCAGTGGGTGGGCAGTCATTGCCTTTCTGGGAACTGGTTTTCTTGTAGTAGGTTTATTAGAGTATTTCCTTTTGGAATGGCACTGGTTCTGTTCAATGGCCAATGGTACTGCTTCTGTTCCACATTAGCATTGTCAACCCTCAGTGCACAACAGAAAGCAAGGCATGAAGGCAGATGACTCTACTCCCAGCTACCCAGGAGTCTGGAACAGGAGGACTTCAAAATAGGCCTCAGCTCTAGCCTATCAGCATGACATAGCATAAAATGAAAGAGTGAGAAATCAATGTTAAAGGACTAAGGTGCAGGCCAGGGGTAGTGCGTGTGTGAAGGCCTTGGTTCAGTCTTTAATACCATTCACACTTCAGATCAGTTAAGCCAGAAGATCTGGAGGTAAATACGACTGCTTAGGCCATTCCGCTGAGTATTAGGTTGAGGACGCTGTGCTGTTTTTATAACCTCTGAACCTCTGATGGCTAGAACCAGGAGGGATGAAGGACGAGGTCCTATGAACTGAGTCGGCTTCTGCCATCCTGACCAAACAAGACCAGGAGCCTACTTGCAGCACTTCAGAAAATGAGCCAGCCAAGGGGTGTGTGGAAGAAAGGGCTTCCAGGAGAGGTTCTAAAACGCTGTACCATTTAAACTGGTTTCTATTGAAGCCATTGGAGGGTTAGCCTGGTGACTCACCTCTCCCCGACTCGTGACTCATGGGAGACTAGGTGGTCTGGGGCTGAGCTGGTGGTAGTCACTAGGTGTTTAGCAGCAGGGGCCCTGCCCACTGCTTTTATCCCAGGCATGCTGGAGCTACAGCAGAGCTCTGGGCTAAGACTCACTTACTGTGGTTTGCACATCTCACTGGCAGCTAGAACGAGCTTGCCCACGTGTTAGCTGAAGAATGGAAACTGCAATCCTGTGCCTCTCCACCTCTCTCTCTAAGCCAGTCACTACCCATCTACCTCTGAAGGTTTGGGAATTGGGCTCTGGCCTAGTCACTGTTCTGTTGCTGTGAGGAGACACCATGACCAAGGCAATTTATGAAAGGAAATGTTTAATTTGGGGGCTTGCTTACAGTTTCAGAGGGTCAGTCCATGATCATCCTGGTAGGAAGCAGACAGGCATGGTACCCAGGCAATAACTGAGAGCTTTATATTCTGATCTGCAGGCAGCAGGCAGAGAGAGGGCAGAGGGGGCAAGGGGAGAGAGACGGAGAGACAGAGAAACAGAGAAACTGGACTTGGTATCAGCTTTTGAAACCTCAAGGCCCACTCCCAGTGACGTACTTCCTCCAACAAGGCCACTCCTAATCCTTTCCAAATAGTTTATCACCTGAGGGCTAGGCATGCAAAAATATGAGCCTATGCAGGCCACTTTCACCTTCTCATACACTGCTAAACAGGAAAGGATCCAGGGCCAGTATTTAACAATGCGCATTACCTCTGAGGGTAGACTGTTGCCCACGGGTAAGACAGGAGCAGCATTATGTTTCGCAGTCTAAAAGAATTAGAAAACGTGATATTTTTCGTGGAGGACTTCCACCTGAATGAGAGAACTGTCACTCACAGTACAGCCTGGAGCAATGCTTGTCCAGGTGTGTGGTCCTTGGTCCAGCAGCTCCAGCAGCTCCAGCAGCTCCAGTGCGTTGGGCACATGTTCAAAATGTAAGCTCCCAGACCCACCCTAGCCCCACGGAAGCAGAGATGGTGGAGGTGGGGCAGCACCATCTGTTTCCTCATGCCTTCCAAGTGATTCTGATGCGAAGTTTGAGATGCTCTGAAGAAAGCCCTGATGAGCCCCTAATGATATTCTATGGAAGCTTCCCAATGGCGGGTTAGTTGACATAGATCATGTGATACAGAGAGGTTAAAGTAATTATGCTCAGCTTTTTGTAGTGGTCTGCTACCCTTGATTGTGAAAGGTGCACGTACATGCACATAATAAATGCTACTGAAGGCACATGAATGCGAATGCTCTTCTGTAACGGGTACATGCTACTGGTCATGGCTGATCTTGATGGTCTCCTTCTCTGGATTTGCGGTCACCATGGAAACACACCCCTGGGTGTGTCCGAGGGAGTTTCCAGAAAGGCTGAACTCAGGAGGCAAGACCTACTATGGGGGCAGCACCACTCCATGCACTGGGGTCCCCGATAGAATAAAAAGTGAGTTGAGCACCAGCATTCACTGCCCTCTGCTCCCTGGGCACAGACACAATGCTCCCCATCCCTGCCTTTACCCATCGTGATGGGACTTCTCTAAACTGTGAGCCCAAACACACCCTT
>CABHPQ010163543.1:0-15614 GCA_902168405.1 Peromyscus aztecus | reverse complement strand
TGCCTGCCTGCATCTATGTGCACCTGTGTGTGCCGGGTGCCCGTGGAGGTCAGGAGGCACTGGATCCCCTAAGACTGGAGTTCCAGCGTTGTGAGCCACCACGTGGGTGCTGGTGACTGAACCCACGCACTTGCATACAGCCAGCGCCCTGTCCCTCCCATTTTCCAAGACAGGATTTCCCTGTGTAGCCCTGGCTCTCCTGGAACCTGCCTCTGCCTCCCGTGCTGGGATTTGAGGCACGCGCCACCTTGCCTGGCTCGCAGCCAGTCCTCTCAACTGCTGAGCCAACCATGCAGCCCCTGGACTAGTTATTCTTCCATTCATTTTTTAAGACAGAATCTCGCTACGAAGTCAAGACTAGCCTCAAACTTGAGACCTTCCCACCCCTGCTTCTAGTTTATGTACCGCCACACTGGACTATGAGCACTTTTATAGGACTCAAAGGCAAGTGGACATAGGATTAACTTAAGAGTTGAGACTGGGATAAAAGTTTGATTTCATCACCGAAAAGCTGCTAATGAACCCCTTCTTACCTGTTAGGTGGCACCACCTGTCCCTATGGAGTATAGGTAGGCTTGAAATATCTTAAACAAAAATCCAAAGCCAAACACATGCAAGTTTCCTTCTGGCATACACGTGAAAGCACAACCCTGGGTTGCAACCTCAGCTATCCTTCACACAGACAGATACAGTGGGAAACTCTAAGGCTGGACGTGCATTAGGAACGGCTAATCTGACAATAGGAGGAGTCAGTCTCTGTAGTTCAGACTTTTCTAGAACATTCCTAAAAAATCTCAAGCACACGAAATATATTCTTAAATATGGTTTAATACTCTTCTCCATTTCTGTACATCACAACACCGAGATTCTGCTCTTAGGGTCTCTCTGCAGAGGCTAGGGAGTGCAGGCTACGGTTTCACCCTCTCACTTATGTGTGTTTGTATGCGTAAGTGTAACACATATCAGTATATATTGATACACACATCAATATATAATGCAATATATATCACCAAGGAGAACACATTGATTAAAGAAATACAAAAATTTGGCATCATTTCCGAACTTAAATAGTAAAAATAAAAACTACAAAAGGAGCTGCATACCCTAAATGTATCATGTGAAACAACAAGCATAGTCAAAAATGTAAATTTACATCCAATTCCTCTGGTCTTGTCATATCACATTAGACCCATTTACAATGGCAAAACCCTAAGGTACTGCTGGGAAGAGTGTGTTTGCTCCTGGGTGTTCTGCAAACGAACAGCAGAGCCCAAAGCAAAAGCCTGTTCTGGTGAAGCCTCCCATGTTGGTGAACACCAAAGAATGGACTCTTCTCACCGGGGGTTGAGACATCAGGTTACACGACAGACAGTCATTTGGACTTCAGAGTACAGTGTGAGAACCAGAAGCTTTACATTGCAGACATACTCCCTCCATTCAAGTGAAACAGGATTATTGGAACGATAGGCAGGTCTGTAACCTGGGAACAAGGAGCTGGTTCAGACCAATAAAGCTACAAGTGACTGAGTCAAGTCAGTGAAGAACAGCAGTCAGGCACTAAAGTGTTAAAAGTACCCAATTTGATACCCAATGTACCCCACCACCCTGGTGAGTGTGGGTGATACCAATCGACTTTAAAAACCTTTGGTCCTGAAAGTCCACCTGGTATACTTCCCACTGCTCCCACTGGGCACATCCTACACTCCGTTGTTTGCTGTTGCACCTGGAGCACACCATGACCTTGTACTTCAACTGGGTTCAAATCCAACCTACAGCCCAGCTGCGAAGCCTAGCTTCAGGTTTCGGCCGACTTTTGGATCTAACATGGTTTAATCCATGGCGCCAGAAGCCTGTCCCATCCCTCCCCACCCCTGCCCTCCCCACCCTCCTCCCACACTTTCTCATCTGAGAGGGGCTTCTAAGTCCCACTTCTGAAAAAGATGCTCCAGCCCCACCAGGGGTTTGAGAAACATGCACAGTCATACATGTCTTGTCTGTCGTTCCTGTGAAAAATCTTGCAGTTCATTTGAAAGAAAAAAAAAAAAAATCAAAACATTCACATAATCTCATGCCATCCAACACAAGGAAACACGACCACCTCCCTTTATCAAGAATAGATCCAAGCAAAATCACCTTTGAATTTTTTTTTGGTTCCACTAAAATTGCATGTTTTATTTCTCCCAATCCCAGCAATAGCACAGAAGCCCCATTGTGCCCATCCCCAACTGGTTTCTAGTAGGCTGAGATCACAGGAGCTTCATTAACGTGACACCAAGGGCTCCCAAATGCTTGGAACAGATATGCCTCCAAATAGATGGAAGTCAGGAGTGCACTGCCCCAGTGTATCAGCACTCAGTCTGACTTTGCATCAACCTGCACCTTTGAAACAGTCTGGGAGTGGGAAGTGAGGGAGTGAGGCCGAAATGGCCTCCTGTCAGCTCACCCTTTCAACATTAAACAGAGACCAAGAGAGAAACAGTTCCAATATTTCACCACATATATTTCTGCTTGTGCAGTCTAGTCTGAGAATGCCATGTAAATGGGTCACTGCGAAATGCAGCAATCGAGTTATTCACCGATCAAATAAGAACAAACCAGTATGATCTCACTTCTACTAACTTTTGAAGGTTTACAGCAGTTAAAGTATTTTTGCTTCTATGTATGAAGGTTAAAAAAATCATTTTTTTTCATAAAATACAAGAGCAACCAATTTTACCATCAAGTCAAAGTAAAAAGTGGGATTCTTTTTTCAATTAGTCCGGAGTGGCATTTAGGAACTTAGTTGTAGGCTGCCGCGTGACACCATGACAAACCAAAGTGTAGGGTTGGGTCTGCTTTTGTTTCGCTTTGCTTTTCAGTATCCAATGCTCACGGATTAAGTTCTGGAAATGTTCCAATTGTAAGGCAGGGATCTGTTTGGACTCCACCACGGGTATGCTCCTTGGGTTGAATGCTGGAGGGTGAGGCACATGTTGCCGGACCCATGTCGACTACCTAGTAGTCATCAAGGTCAAAAAATTCATCGTCTCCTCCTTGGTATTCCATTCCCTGGAAATCTACTCGGTACCGTAAGATACCTGGAGAAGCAAAGCAGAGTGAGTAACCTGGGTTCTTGAAGCAGGAAAGGGATTGCTCTTCCAAAGAGAAGCTCATCCTCTTCCAGAATTACAGAATGGTAATGATCAGCTGCAGGCATGGTGGCTCAGAAATATAAACCTCAGTACTCGGGAGGTCAAGGCTGGAGGCCAATTTGGGCGCACAGTGAGTCCCAGGCTAGCCCCCGACTCCAAAACCCACAATGGGGAGGGGAGAGATGGAGTAGAGAATAAAAATAGTGCCTGTGCTAAGCCTGATGACCCTTCCATTCCTGGAACCCACGTGATGGGAGGAGAACAGACTCCCAGTTATCCTCTGACACAAAACTGTACTCCCTCAAACAAAACACAGGCCCAGCCAGATGGTGCTGCAGGTAAAGGCACCTGCTGCACACCAGACTCCCACGGTAGAGCAACCCTGCAAGCTGTCTGACGGCCATGTGCAGGCCATGGCACTCTTGTTTTTAAAGATTTATTATGTATACAGCATGTGTGCCTGCAGGCCAGAAGAGGGCACCAGAGCTCATTATGGATGGTTGTGAGCCACCATGTGGTTGCTGGGAATTGAACTCAGGACCTCTGGGAGAGCAGTCAGTGCTCCTAACCTCTGAGCCATCTCTCCAGCCCAGCCATGGCACTCTTGTGTTGACATAGAAACACACAAAACAACAAAATCCCAGAGATTAAATATGACTGAAATACATTATGTACATGCATTTAAAAAAAAAAAAATCAGTGTGGTGGCACGTGCCTTAGTCCCAGCACTCAGGAAACAGGCAGGTGGATCTGAGTCCAAGGCCAGCCCAGTCTACAAAGTAAGTTCCAGGACAGTCAGAGCTACACAGAGAAACCCGTCTTGAAAAAACGAAACAAACAAACAAACAACACACACATATATACACAAAAAAACCCTCAGATCATTATTACACATAAATACATGCTAATAAAAACCATGAAAGTAAGCACAGTGGTTCAAACTAAGGAATGTGCTGCCACCTGCTGCTGTCCACACCTCTTCCAAGTAGAGCGAACATATGCCACCCTGAAGTAACTTATTTCAGGCCCTGGTAAGAAAGAAACCCTGTTTGGAGTTTGCTACTCACCTCCAATTCCACCAAATCCTTTCACAAACTGTGATCCTTCTTGTGACTTATCTGTGACAATTTCTAGTGTAGCTCCAAATTTTTTATAGTTGTTAGCAAACCATTCCAAGAGGGGCATGCTCTCAATCAGTTCATGTTCCTGTCCAGTCTACAGGGCAGTCACGACACAGAAACACTGGGGTTAGAATACAAACTGTACCTGACCCTCTCAATGCCCCTGTCCATCATTACTCATCCTCCTACCCATCTGAGTACTAGAAATGTATGATCCTAAATGTATCCTGGTTCTTGGGTAGATAAACTGATTATTTCAGTATTTGCCCTCAAGCTGTAGCCTCGGCAACAAACCGTCAAACCATACTTAGTTGTCAACTTATGATTCCTATTGTTGATTCCACAAAGTAGGTTGTTGTAGTTTCTCTTCATTCAACAGCCCAGAAGAGTCAGAGCAACTCAAAAAAAAAAAAAAGAGTACACCACATGTGTGCCTGGTGCCTATGAACTGGAGTTCAAAACAACTGTGAGCTGCCATGATGATGGTGACGTCACCGTGGGACATCCTCTGGAAGGACAAGTGCCCTCAGCTGATGAGCCATCTCTTCAGCCCCACTTTTGAAAAGACAGCATTCAGTGTTGTACGTATTGGCCTATATACGTCATAAGGAGACAAACTGCTGGAGTCGGCCCTCAGGCAGCATGTGCCCTTTCCTCACCGGCCCTTCAGAACTGAAGGCAGCTACCATTACAACTGTCTTGTTTCGGAAGGCAGTGTTCATTATAAATTATGAGATGCATTTAAACCAGCTAAGTACAAAGGAAAAGCTGATAAAATGCTAATAAAGCAACATTGGTCTCACGGGGCCAGATAATGCAAATCTATGTTATTTCAAGGATAATAATGTTTTCCTGCTTTCCTAACCTTTTATTTTTTATTTTTGGAGATAGGGTCTTATTATGTAGTTCTAGCTGGCCTTGAACCCACAAGTGCCTGCTTCAGCCTCCTAAGTGCTGGGATTAAGGGCATGTACCACCCTCACCCCTCCAGCTTCCTTGACTACTTTAGAAGTTTATCCAACCATGATTTCCTCTCCCTGGAATCAGATCAGTGTGTGGCAGTTAGACGAGAATAAGGCTTGTTTCCCAAGGCTGATACTGTTGCCAGTGCTCGAACAATGCTTTTTGTATGTTACCACTAAATAAAAAATGACATACCTCTTTGTCTGTGAAATGAGATTTATCCTTCTCTTGTTCTGGAGTTAAATAGAGAATTTTCTCCTCTGTAGTATTAAAAGTTAAAAAAGAAAAAAAAAGTGTTAACCTGGCCATCACAATACTAATAGATATAAATAATAAGAGGAGATTAGATAAGAAAAGGACTCCTAGACGAACCCTAGCAAGCTGTCCCATGAAGAGCATCCACCCTGGTACCCTGCTCCTATAAGGAAACATTCCTTGGCAAACTTAACTGGTAACAGACATCAACTAGTTGGGGGTGGGGGTGGGGGGGAAGGACACATAACCCTAGACCCTATGCAGTTTTATGTTCCAGTCTAACTATACCTGAAACCAAGGCTTCCTGAACACAGGAAATGTGATAGATAGCAACAATATTTTCTTCTTTTTTACCTTCTGTGCCTTGGCAATGAAGAACGTATCTCATTATATCCAGATTTTCATAGACTATTAGAATTTCTACAGCTCCCATTTCCAAGGCCTTTAGTGTATCTTCAACTCCAAAACAGTACTTGCCTGTGTCCTGGCTAATTTCATCAAAGTATCGCCCTGTGGATTAGGGATATAACAATAAAATATATGGTGGTTCTTGATATCCATGAACTTAATCAACTACGGATTAAACAATCAGAAAAGTAAACACAGCATGCCAAGGTGTACTATGGAGCTAGGCCTGGGATGGTTATATTTGAATATACACAGACCTTTACTTGTCATTGTAACCTAAATGATAGCATACCATTATTTACGGAATATTTACAATGTGGTATTATACTACACAATTTCTCTAAGGGCCTTGCACACCTGTGGATTTTATAACTCACAAGATTATGAAATCAGTTCCACTATTCCTGATCACTATAAAGAGAATCCTACTTTCAGGCCCATGCTTGACAGATAATCCACCAGAGCCTGTTCCCAGTGCCTAGCTGCAGGCCCACATGGCTGAGGAGACCAAGGGTTCCTGGACTATCTCTGTTGAGCTCCTAGGTCCTCCCAAGTCATCCTTTTAAGGTTGGTGCTGTACTTTAAGAGGCTAACACAGCAGGGTAAAGGAACTCCATAAGATCCAGGGAGAGACTGGAAGCCTCCCCTTTGGATCCTGTCTAGAGTTACAGCTGGGGGAAGAAAAAAGGTTTTTGTTTTCTGCAGCCCAGGTTGACTTCCCAGTTTGTTATATAGTTAAGGATGACCCTGAACTTCTGATCTTCCTGCCTCTAGCACCCAGAGTGCTGGGATTACAGGCTCCCCACCAGTGTATCATACTGGTGCTGTGGACTGACTGGAGGGCCCTGTGAATTCTTTTGAGCACTCTATCTACGGAGCCACTTCCCCGCTGGCCCCACCCTCACCCCAGGGTTCCCTGAAAGATCAGCCTGGCTGGAACTTGAGGCATTACCACTCCCTCAGTTTCCTGAGTGCCAGGGTTACACAGGCACGTGCCACCTACGGCCAGCTGATACTTTCTTTCCCTCAGTGAAAATGATGTTTTCCATTCTTTTACTCTCTTTTACTTTAGTTTTGTTTGAGACAGAGTCTCATACAACTCAGGCTGGCCTAAAAACTTTTATGGCCAAGGATGACCTTGAACTCCTGAACTTCAGCTACCCTAGTGTGGGGATTACTAGTATGGACCACTACCTCTAGGCCTTTCTTTTATACCTTTTCAGTGTCTTACTTCAGACACACACCAAAAACATTTCACAGAATAAGCAAAATAGCTTATTTCAGTGATACCTATTAATTTCTTCTCTTGGATGAACTTCACGTTGGAGAGAACTTCAGTAGATAATTCAATGGCTTGGTTGAATCCATTTTCACCACCATAGGATATATCAACTAATTTTAAAACTTTTGATTGCAACCTCTGGCACAAATAGAAACAAAAACATTAGGATCTCAAATACCTTTACTAAAATCCCACTCTCTTTCTCTTAAAAAACAAAGACAAAATGTTACTGGATCCCCCAGGAGCTGGAGTTATAGGTATTTGTGAGCCATCTGATGTGGGTGCTGGGACCAAATTTAGGTCCTCTGCATAAACTGTGTGCACCTTTAACCACTGAGCCATCTCTCCACCCAGAGATTTTTTTAACCTAGGGAATTTATTGCTAGGAATGCAAACACATGCATAATATGCTGAGGATGAATGTATCCCACACTAGACTCCCGAAATGGCAGTTCCTTATCTCTTACCTGATCAAACATGTCAGATTGACTTAGTTCAGTTTTAAAGTCAGCTGATCCAGCTAAAACCAGACCAGCCACATTCACTTTGTCTCCGGAAATAAACAGCTGCACAGCAGTCTCTGCTACTTTCCGAACATAGTTATGTCGCTTTTCCATTCTTAAACGGGCAAAACGCAAGGCTGACTGACCTCCTCTGCCTTTGACAGACACAAAAGTGGTGGGGAAGACGGGGTGACTATTAAAGAGTACAACATGCCATGAAGTAAAACAAAACAACCAGTAAAGCTAAACACAGAAGCCCACCACCTCCACTAACTGTTTGGCACAAACTGACGCCTGATGAGTACTGTCAGACGTGAGTGAAGACTCAAGCAGCCCTCCTATATACCGTGTTTCTTGGGGAGGTCCACAGTGAACTTGTGCAGGACTTCTCTGGTGTTTCCTTGGAGCGTGCCAAAAAGAGCACCACTGCCGTCTATTACAATAAAACCAAACTTGCTGTCATCTGAAAGCAGTGCTGTAAGAGCCTAAAAAACAAACACAACACTGCATGATCAACTCCAGGGCTCTGCCAAGGCGGGGATACATTCACAGTGACACACCGACTTTTACCCCACTCAACACGGCATGACACTATGGAGGGAATGGAGTCATTTAGAGACCTCAGCGATAATAAACACGTAACACTAATGTACAATGGTGTTTTCCACTCTGCAGGGAAGAAGGGGAAATATTTATTTATTTATTTTTTGGTTTTTCGAGACAGGGTTTCTCTGTGTAGCTTTGGAGCCTGTCCTGAAACTCACTCTGTAGCCCAGGCTGGCCTCAAACTCACAGAGATTCACCTGCCTCTGCCTCCTGAGTGCTGGGATTAAAGGCGTGCGCCACCACCGCCCGGCCATGGAAATATTTATTTTTATAATTACAGTTAGTTCTGGAAATAAGATAGTGATGGTACACACTGACCTACACAACTAAAAGCAGCTAAGGTGATTTATCTGGATTTTACCACAGTAAAACCAAGAAGAAACAAAATATCTCAAAATCTAAACTTGGGCAGGCAAGATGGCTCAGCAAGTAAAGGTGCCTGGTGACTATACCTGGTCCCCAAAACCAATGTGGAAGGGACAGAATCAACCAAGTTGTCCTGACCTCCACAAGGAAGCCACAGTGTCTGTCCCCTTTTGCCTCCCCCCAAATGCACACAACACAAACTTAAGGTGGACACAGTGGCATTCTATAACTCCAGCACCAGAGAGGCAGACAAGGGAGGATTTCAAGTTCAAAGCCAACCTGAGCTGCACAGTGAGAGACCATCTCCAAACCCAAGCAACCAGCTACCAACCGATCAACCAAAACAGTCAGTAGAAAATTGTAGTCTCTTTACTTTCCTCTTCATCATTTTATTTATATAGATGGTATATAGACTGTAATGTCCAAATTAAAGATGAATTCAAAATTGGTTCCTGGTTTTCTAGAGTAGTGCTCTGAAGTGCATGCACCCAAGGAGCCCCCTGCACTCTAAGCTAGTCACTCCCAGCCAACTTAACTTCTGTTAACTATCAATGACCTCAGCATTACCAGACAGCACTACCACAGCAAAAGAATTTTCTAAATCAATTCTATAGCAACAAGTAAAGGAAAACAGATGCATCTGAAAAGACTTTAGTTTTGGAATATTTCTCTTAATTTTAAAGAGTACCCACCTCCAACAGGGTTTCTCTATGTAGCCCAGGCTACAAACTCAGAGTGCCTCTGCCTCCTGAGTGCTGGGATTAAAGGCTTTTTGTTTTTGCTTTTTTTTTTTTTTTTTTTTTTTTAAAAGATTTATTTATTATGTATGCAGTATTCTGCCTGCATGCCAGAAGAGAGCGCCAGATCTCATTACAGGTGGTTGTGAGCCACCATGTGGTTGCTGGGAATTGAACTCAGGACCTTTGGAAGAACAGCCAGTGCTCTTAACTTCTGAGCCATCTCTCCAGCCCTTGTTTTTGCTTTTTTAATGTGCACTGATGTTTTGCATGTATGCCTATGTGAGAGTGTCAGATCCCCTGGAACAGGAATTAACCGATAGGTGTGAGCTGCCATGTGGGTCTTCTGGAAGAGCAGTCAGTGCTATTAAATGATAAGCCATCTCCAGCCCCGGGATTAGAGTTTTATAGGAGAACTACTGCGTTACATACTATTTATTCCTGTATCTCTGCCTCTCCTGAGAGGTATGTAAGCAGCCCTGGGGCCCACAGAGACATATTTTCTGTGATGGACTGAGACTTATATAGCCTTGAACATCATTAATTGCCAGATTCTGATCTCTTTAGAACTGAGAAATCATTTATTCTATTTTAATTAAAGAATAAGAGACCTTTATAAAAGGTCTAGAATGCAAGCTACTCAATTAGCGATCTGTGTTTAGACAACTGAAACTCAGTGGTAAGTCTGGTGTGGTGACATGCCGGTAATGCCAGCACGGGGGAAGCAGAGGCATCGAGAACTGAGTCCACAATGCTAGCCTGGGCCAGACAACAGGACCTGTCTTCACACAAGAAAATCGGGGGTGCTGGGTTCCCTTGTAATCCCAGCACTCAGGCAGTCAGAAGGACCACAAGTTCAAGGTCACCCTTGGTTATACAACAATTTTGAGAACACCCTGTCTCAACAAAGTAAACTGCAACAGGGCTGAGGACGTGGCTTGGTAGGTGCTTGCTATGCATGAGGACCTTAGTGTGGCTCCATGTGAAAAACTAGGTAGGTGGGAATGCTGGGTGCTTGGGTTATTAGAATCTTCACCCTTAGCTCTACTGGTCATTTTAATTATTGGAAGAAAAGTAAAAATCAATTATGCTAATGTAATAACTGAGCTAAATAGCCAGACAATACAACTACTGGGTACTTTTTAAATCAGAAAAATCCAAAGTCTGCTTTCATCAAAGTTGATAAAAGCAAATCCATCAGCCAGAACAGCTAACAGTCTCAAGAGGCCTTTGCCAGGACACTGGAGGCTAAGAGGAAGCTAAGCTAGATCACCATACAGTCAACCAAGCTTCAACTGGGATTGGACTTCCTGTCAAGTTAGCAAAAGTCACCCACTGTACACTGTGGACAAATTGTCAGCTCTAATTCCTCTGCAGAGGGTTTTCTCTAGGTTGACGAGAGAGGCAAAGTACTAAAGGAGGGGCCAGCTGTGAATTCCTGATTGCTTCCTGTTGACTGATTTAGGTCAGTCTAATGAGGTTTCTTTTCCACTATTAATGTTCATCACAGTTAGCTCTGTCACTCAGGTTTCATAAGAATGGGAAAAGAGAGAAAACAACAACAACAACAACAAATCCAAACAAACAAACAAAAACCAAAAACCCTGCCATTAAATGCTTTTATTTGCTTATTTTTCAACAATTTGTGAGCTTAGCACTAAGGTGCAAGAATATAGGCAAGCATCACAGCAGCCAATCACCTGCCTCTAATTAGTTCTCCAAATCCAACTTAGCACTTTCCCCAAACATCCTAATGAGTAGTATCACAATAACATACATTATTTTGAAAACAGTTGTGATGGAGGATGGCCAGATGAAGTGCCCAGCTGGTGGAGGCAGGAGGACCAGGAATTTAAAACTAGCCTCAGCAACATGGACCTTGTCCTCCACCACCAGCACCATCCACCCCCACACAAAAGAATGAAGGGGGGGGAAAAAAAAAAAAACTATGTAAAAGGTTACAGTTGCTTATGGTTTAGAAAAGTGACTTCTCAAAGGATTAACTATGATTACTATCTGAGCTACCAATTCTATTTCTACATATATAATCTACAAAAATAAAAGCAAATGGTTACAAACAAATCCCTGTGCATGAATGTTTACAGTGACATCGTTCATGAAAGCCAGACAGTGAAAAACAACCCAAAGATACAAATTTATAAACACATAATGTGGCTTATCTAATACCACGGAGTACTCAATGATGAAGAGGTAAAATGGTAGAGAACTAGGCTAGCACACAGTCTTGAAAAAGGATAAAGAAAAAGGCCAGACTATAGGATTCGACTCTCTATTAACAGACAGTAGATTAGTGGTGGCCTGGGGCTGGGGAAGCTGAGGGAAGAAGGGTAGCTGCTCATGGGCTCGGGGCTTCTTTAGCTGGGAATGCTCTGTGCTCATCTTACCTCTGTATGAAACTTGTTGTCACACAAATACAATGATGTATTAATTGGTTTGAAAGGTTCAAAGTCAATGTTGACTTTCTTTTCCTTTCCTTCTTCTGTTACAATTGTTCCACAGTAAACAACCAGACCATTTGGAGGTACTGCAAAGAACATAAACAATTTCTCTACTTTAATTGTTCCCATAGCCACAATTTACATAAAACAGAAAAAAACCTTAGGACTCATAGCAAAATTCTCACCCCACTTGAAAACTTCCTCGGAGATGTTTCAGTAGGATTTACTCCTTAAGTACAACAAATACTACTTAGTGCTCAAGGAAAACAAAAAGCTAAAGACCAATGACGCCAGCTGGCTGAAGACACAGGAAGAAAGCACCATGACAGAAGCAGGGCGGACAGAGAGAGGGAAATGGTTACCTTTGTTATAAAGTTTGAGTCTCTGTTGTACAGATGTGATGGCTCCCAGGACTGAAAGGCGGTTTACTCGTGACTTAATGTTAGATGCAGTTCCAAACTCGTCTGCTAACATTTTTGCCACTCGTGAAATCTGGTCTTTAGGAGGAATGATCAGCGATATCATGCTCGTGCCATTGCTGGAGAGAGAAACATACCAGTTTAAATTCATGTTTACCATCAGTAAACTGAGCTCCAGTGAGACGTTCCAGAAATCATAAAAACACACTGTCTGAACAGTACCAGAAGGCAGTAAGTAACTACACAGGAGCATTTTCCAAAGGAAGCCTAACAAGAGCCAGCAGACAGCAGGTGCTCAATGACTTCAGTACTGAGATTAGCCATGTAATAAAGGCACTCAAAGGGAAATACTTCCTTCTAAGGATGAAGAGAGAAGGTTGGGACCAACAAGCTGGAATCAGATTCTGGTGGCTCTTCAGCAGGAGAAACTATATCAGGACAATGCAACAAGTCTTCCAAAGTCCAGACAAATATTCCACTTAATACCATCCTTTTCTCCTCAAATTCTAGGCTTGCCACAAAAATCCTCAAATACTAATTAATTCAGCACACCCAATGCTTTCTTGATAGGAGAGTAATGCAATTCATAAATACCCCAGTTATGAAACAATTTGTAACAAGAATATATATATATATATATATATATACACACATACACACACACATATATTTTTTTTGAGATAGGGTCTCTCTCTATAGTTCAGGAGCTATGTAGACTACACAGATCCTCCTGTCTCTGCCTCCCAGAGTGCTGGGATTAAAGAGTTATGCCACCAAGAATGTGTTTGGATTACATTGATTTGACTAAAAACTTTTGCAAGAATCATACAGGGGCTATAGATGGCTGGGTAACTGAAAGCACCCGTTTCACAATCATAAGAGCCTGGAGCTGGGGTCCCAGAACCCTTCAACAAGTCAGGTGAGTTCTGAACACGCCTAGTAACACCAGCTCCAAGGGGGTAGAAAATAAAGTCTCTCACACAACCTGTGTGTGCAAACACACAAATTAAATATTTTTAAGAGTAATGCACCAAGAGCCTGATTAAGTATCCAAACAAATTCAAATATCTAGAACGAAAAGATGAGGCTAAGGATGACCCAGGAGAATACCACCTTTAACCCGTTCTTTCAAAACACCATCAGCAGCGGCTAAACACCTGGTTCCAGTATTTCTAGTTGTTTTTGTCAAGCACGTATGAGGTCACAGGTTCAAGCTCTAACACCAAGGAGGACAGGGCATGTCAGCAGCAATAATAACCAGTTTTGTAAGTTGAAAAGCGTTCTGAAGGCTGGTTTACAACGCGAACACACTCATCTTTATTTAATGACACACACATAAAGATGGTTGAGATGACCGACGCTAGAGAGAAGCCTCAGGAGGTAAAGGCATCTGCTGCAGGCCTGTAATCTTAGCACGAGGGAGGCAGAAATAGGAGGACCCCTAGATTCACAGGTTCAAGTGGAGACCATCTCAAAACCCAAGTAGAGAGGGATAAAGGAAACCAACAGAAGCCAGCCTCTGGTTTCCACACAGGTGCATCCATGTGTGTAACATACACAAGATAACACACAAGACAGAAGACAACGCGTGAAAATCACATGGTATGATTTCTGTAAAGACTTTGTAGAACATGTAAGCAACTCCCAGCACTCAACAACAAAAAGACAACCCAAAGTAAAAACCAGCAAAGACTGGGAACAGGGGCATGTGCAGGCAGATGATCTGAGTAGGGGCAGCCTTGTCTCAAAACAAGTCTTACACAAACAAACAACGTCAACAAGAGCCAGCAAAGGACATAGGCCAGTGGCAAAGTGTTTACCAAGCAAGCATAAGGCTCTAGGTTCAGTCACCAATACAAAAAAACAAAAACAAAAACAAAAACAAAACCAAAAAACTGGGCAAAGGGCTTGAACAGACATTTTTCTAAAGACCACAGAAAGGCACTCTGGTCTGTCATGGGCTCCCCATCTGGGGCAAGTAAAGCTGTGTGTGTTGCATCTCCTCAGGAAAAGTGTTGTTATACAACACGGGGCTGGAGAAATGACTCTTGAGGAGGACCCAGGCTGGTTTGGTTCTCAGCACCCGCACGGCAGCTCACAACTGTCTGTAACTCCAGTTCAAGGCAGGATCTGATGCCCTATTCTGACCTCTGTGGGCACTGCAACCACACGATTCACTAACATACATCCGTAAACACTCATACATATAAAATCTTGAGTGATAAGACATCCAATGCTGGCCTCTGGTCTCCACATGCACAAGTGAACGAAGCCCCCCTCCCCCCCCAATAGGATACAGAAAAAAAAAAAATCACAAAAAAAAAACAAAAAAAAAACACAAAGACTCCAGGAGGAAGAAGGGGTCAGTGGGTAAAGGCACCTAACTGTCAAGTCTGACGACCTGAGTCTGACTTGTGGGACTTACATGGTGTAAGGAGAGCTCACACCCTTAGGCCATCCTCTTACCCCATATGTATGCTGTTGCATGCATACACCCACACATATAATTAAAATAAAAATAAATTTTAAGAGAGACTGATACACATACGAATTTAAATTATAGCAAATAAAATCAGTCATAAATGACCACATGTCTAGTTAGTTCTACTTACATGAAATGTTCATTCAGGAAACAATCTATAGATAGGTAGATATCATGGGATGCAGAGGACTCTGACTATGAAAATGTAGGGAAGTGGTTGAAAGTATGCATGCATTTCTTCTGTTCTTGACTGCAGACATGAGTAGCTGCCCCAAGAAATTCCTGCATAACTTTACCAAAATGATGGCCCACAGCCTGGAACTGCTGCTCAAGTAAACTCTTACTCCCTAAGCTGCTTTTTGTCAGGGTGCATTATCACAGCAATGGACAACTAGGACACAAGTCTGAGCTATAACTTTTAAAGGGGTATATTGTATGGTATATAAATTGCATTTTAAATTAGAAAATCAGTTAGGGCTAGGATATAGCTCAGTTAGTGGAGTGCTGGCTGAGCATGCATGAGACCCTGGGTTCCATCTCCAGCACAGCTGAAGGCAGGGGGATCAGAAATTCAAGGTCATCCTTGGTGCATGTGCTCCTACAAACAACCATAACAAAACGCACTGGGACCGAAGGATGAACCAATTCACCTACGCATGCACACATGTACAAGTGGACCAGCTAGGAAAAGGAAGCAGATCAGCAGGAGAGAAGTAAGAAATAGTGATGGGATGTCCACAAGTCTCAGGCATTTGAATGCTCCAGTTGGTGACACTGTTTAGGAGGTGTGATCTTGCTGAAGAAATATGTCACCGGGGGCAGGCTTTGAGGTTTCCAAGACTGGCTGCTACTTCCAGTTTGTTCTGCTTCTTGCTTATGGTT
>CABHPQ010163542.1:0-47976 GCA_902168405.1 Peromyscus aztecus | reverse complement strand
TTACTTGGTTGGGTCTGAGCG
Source organism: Peromyscus aztecus (assembly GCA_902168405.1). Classification (NCBI taxonomy): domain Eukaryota; kingdom Metazoa; phylum Chordata; class Mammalia; order Rodentia; family Cricetidae; genus Peromyscus; species Peromyscus aztecus. The sequence continues at coordinate 47,955 of CABHPQ010163542.1, read as the reverse complement.
GCTGCAGGACTGGCAGGTGAGAGAGATTTGTCCTGACTGTGGGCCAGGCAGGACTGGAGAAAACTCCAGCTACAGGACTCTGCATTTTGATTGGTGGTAGTTCTCTGTAATGGTCTCCATCTGTTGCAAAAAGAAGTTTCCTTGATGAGGGTTAAACACTACACTTATCTCTGAGTATATGGACAAATGTTTAGATTTTTGTTAGGGAGAACAGTATTTATTTTGGAATATATATGTACATACACGTACATACATGCATGTGATAACAATTAATGAAAAAAGAGGCCACAAATTTGAAAGAAATCAAAGAGGGGTATATGGAAAGGTGGGAGGAGGGGAAAGAAGAAATTATCTAATTATAATCACAAAAGAAAAATAAAAAGCATGACATTATTATGTTTTGGAATTGTTTAATAGTTAATGAACTACAAAGTTAATAACAACTAGCTTAATTTGTACCTAAACTATACTTCTCTCCTAAATGTCTAGTTTTATAAAGCTGAAGATGGAAGTTGTGGAAGGGTCTTTTTCTTTTACCTTTCATGGTTTTCTTGTCTCTCTAGTCTCAAGCCAAGCTTTCTATGCAGACTTTTACTATGCCTTATATACTTAAAACAATTCACATTCACTATACCTTGACTTTTATAAAGCACACAAGACTTTTTAAATCCTGAAAAACAGTCTCTAAAGCACAGCTCTCATTGACTCTCTTCCACAGAAAAATAAATGGAGTCTTGTTAGGACATAGTGATTGAACAGTGTGTCTGACCCTCAGGAGACTGGTGGGGATTTTGGCCAAGGGATGCAAAAGCCCGTGCAACCTGAGTCTCAACGGACTCCTGTCAGTGATGTCACCTTATACCCTGGCTTGCCCCGCTCAGTCTGTCTATGGCCCATTAGATCTGGGGCCCTTTGGATCTGGCATTTTCCCTTGTTGCTTTTTTACTTATAAAAATTGTCCATGGTTAGGTAGGTTTGTTTTTGAGACTTTATGGATATAGTTTCTGGCATTCCTATAGATATAATCTCACAGCAAATTAAAAGAACCCAATTTCTGTGGTTCTTATAATCTTTCTACCTCCTCTTCCTTAGTGATACCTGGTCCTTAAGTGTGGAAGTTGTACAGAAGGCCTCAGTCTTACACAAAGACCTACAGGCAATTAAGGAATGCTAAAAGTAGGAGAAATATTCTTCCTCAGGGAAGAGCACTTCAAGTGGTTATCCAATACCAAGTGACCAGCCATGAAAACACACATACAACTAATATTGTATGACTGAATAGGTTGTACCTATTATTTAGTAATATATATATAAGGACATGTATATAGAACAATGTGTGTGTGTGTGTGTGTGTGTGTGTAAAACGTGTGTGTGTGTGTGTGTGTGTATGTAACAACAATTAATGAAAAAAGGGGGATGGATTTGTAAAAGATCAAAAAGGGATATATGAGAGAGTTTGGAGGGAAGAAGGGGAAAATTATGTAATTATATTATAATTTCAAAAAACTGTTTTAAAAGATACTCAATTTAACAACACATGAGAGAATGGTTCTGACTTTGGAACAATGTGTGATGTCATAAAGGGGTAATATGTGTATTTTCCTTTATTCTATCTTTCTCCACAGCTTTTTTTTTAAAACTTATTTTCCCTTCCTTTTCACATAAGACCTACAGATTTGGTAGCAGTTTGAGTCAGAAACATTCCCGAACATTGATATTTGAACACTCGGTTCTCAATTGACGGTGTTGTTTGAAGAGGTTGTGGAACCTGTAGGAAGTGAAGCCTTGCTAAAGGAAGTGTGCCACTGGGGGTTGCCTTTGAGAGCTTGTAGCCTGTCCTCTCCTTCCGGTTTGCTCTGTTTGCTTTGTGTTTAGGGTTGAAGACGTGATCTCTCAGTTTCTTGCTCTCGCTGCCTGCCGCCGGATGGCAAGCCTCCCCTACTATTATGCACTCAACCTATGGAAGCTGAGATTAATTTTCTTGTCTAAGTTGTTTTTGGTCACGGCACTTTACCACAGCAACAGGAAGGTAACTATATCTCTGAGAGCGTTGCTCTACATTGAGATTGTGTTATAGAACTGAGGTATACCTTCCAAGAGACTCATCTACACGAGTGTTATTGCTCAATACGGGGAGGCAAAGGACCATTAACAAAGCTTCTCATGTTATAGTCTCACTGGTTTCTGTCTTTTTGTTTATTGAGATTTTGTATGTGTGTGTGTGTGTGTGTGTGTGTGTGTGTGTGTGTGGTGGAGTTGGGGAGATGTGTGTGCAGGTACCCAAGGAGGCCAGAAGAGGACATCTGACGCCCTGGAGCTGGAGTTACAGGTGGCTGAAAACTGACTTATGTTGGTGCAGGGAACTGAACTAGGGTCCTCTGGAGATAAACAAGCACTCAACCTCTAGGCCAAAATTCAGCCCCTGTTTGTTTTTAACAAAAATTAGAAATTGGACACACATCTACTAAATTCCTCCAATGTAACTATTACTAGGTCTAAATTTTCATGTGAACATATTAATATATTTCTCAATTTATCAATAAGAAAATTCAGATTCAAAAGAATTAAAAAAAAAAACCTTCCTTTTGCCTCAGTAAGAACCCTGACCTTCAAGGGTCTGACCATGTATTTTACTTTCTCCCGTACCCCTCTTGTCTCCTATTTAAATGTTAGAAAGAAAATTATTAGCACATTCATGCATTAAAGTAAAAGTGTGGCTGGCTGTATTAAGTAAGGTCCACATGTTCTGTGTGTTTGAGAACTTGTGTTTTTTCTAAAGCGTTTTTTAACCTATATGATAGGATGAGGATAACCAGGCTTGTATTTTTTTCTTTGTTTCTTAGGCAGGGATACCAGTGATGTGCATGTCTTTGTGATTAGCTTCAGGTTTTCTTTGTTTTTGCTTTTTTTTTTTTTCTTTTAGCTTTGAATTGAGACTAAAGCAGAAAAAGAGTCTATGCATACTTATATGTATATGTCTGTATTACTAAAAACCAAGAGCTAAACGGAACAATTGAACTGTCTACTTAACACCAAAGGCTGAGTTAACCTCCAATCAAAGTTCCCATTATTAAAAGGCCAGTTCTTCACTGATTTCTTTTAGTTTTACATTCGATCTAGAGGGCATGTGTATTGACAAGCTTTCAGCTTGTTACATATACTAAGAGCCTACAAAAGGCACTTAGTTGACAATAGAAGTATATGCCTGAGGGATAGTAGCTCTAAGAAAGCACATTTTAAAAGACTGCAAATGTCTTCAGCATAAAACATTTAAGTATGTGAGTAACACATATGTTCATTCGTTTGATTTAGCCATCCTACAATACATCGATACACCAAAACATCATGCTACAGTAAATATGCACACGTTTTGCTTTTCAACTAAAAAGTATGAGCAAACCAGAAGACCAGACTTCTGTCAATTATACAAATTGTTCAGGGTCACTCCACATGCAGGCTACATTGCTTTTTCCCAGTCTGCTCTCACCAGCCTTGAAACTGAGTATGGCTTCCTGACAAAAACAAAGGGCATTGTTGTTCTCTTGTACTGTGTTTGTGAACCCAGCTCCCATGTAATAATGGTGGCAGCCCTCAGAACAACCCCCTCAATTCTTCCCAGCTCTCAATATATACAAAGGTTCTGCTTCATGGTCCCTGTGGCACTTTTGTGAATCTGAGGACACTCCAAGTGAGTGACTCAGAATTTTTTTAACAGCCAAAACCAAGACTCTGAGCAACCCTGGCCCAGTTCCTAAAAGAGCCAGCAATTAGCCTGGTTCCTTTGGAATCTATTCTTTGGCCTCAAATGGGTGAAAAAGAAACATAAAGATTCCTATTGAGACTGGAAACAGGGATTCTGTAAAGTTGATCAAATCTCTCTCCCCGCAGCTCCTTCGGTCCCAGGTTGATCCCAGGTTGGAATCAGAACTTCTGTAAGAATGCACTACTACAGAACACTAGTCAAGAGACTCAGCTCCGGTTCTAGTTTAACTAACAACTCAGTCCATGACCTTGGGTACATCCTTGCTGTTCTCAGATGCGGAGTAGAGAAGAGAGGGAGGAACAGTGAGGAGGAGGAGGAGAGAGAAAAGAGAGAGACAATGGCTTTCCCTGATTTGCTTGTATTTCAACCTGGAGGAGCTTCTCTTGCTGTGTCATTCATAAAGGTTTTTCTTTCCAACAATACAATTGACCAGAGATACCTCTTGCTGTTATACTAGCCCCTCTCCGACTAACTAGCGCTTCAGTGTAATGAGTCCATGAATTAGTTAACCTGTTACTGAGAAAACTTAATGAAGGGAGCAGTAGTGAAACAATCATTTTTGTGGGTCACTAAATAATCCTCTGTTCAAATTAGATACCACTGCCTTCTGACAGTTCACGTACCAGAGTGCACAAATTAAACATACTTCTCCATAATTAAATATCCCAGCTTCATTGTTCCAATAACAAAAGAGAAATATTTTCCACCATCATAATATCCCGAGCAGATAGTGTCATTGGATTAGAATGATGTTACCACATGATAATAAGCTCTGGAGGCCAAAGTCAAGTTCACTGTTTATTTTCAAAACAGATCATTACATTGACTTTTTTCCATTACCAAGTGATTGATGCGGACTTAAAGGTGACCAACAAAGAAAATTCTTTTTAAAAAATGATTTCACATCAGGGTCATATGCTAAATGAATCAAATATCAAGGGAGATGCTGCAAATAGCAATGCAGAATCCACTTAAAACTTAACCTTTGTCTGCCTTCAAGTGCAATTTGCTCTGCAAAACAAGAGCAGAAGTCAGAGGCCCCAAAGTGCTTCAGGACACAATGAGAGCTAGTGTTGACACAATCCATTTCTTGATAACTATGGAATCCTGGATTAGGACACCCTCCAACAAAGAACTGCGGTGTGCAGGTAGCAGACCCAGCCAACTCATCCAGACAAGCAGCCTGAGGAGAGGGAGTGCTGCAATTACCAGAAGCTACAAATAAACTCTCAGCACAGCAAAAAAAAAAAAAAAAAAACCTTCCCACAAGCCTCCAAGACCACTGGGCTTTCCAGCACTTGGAGATAAAACCCTATCAGGGAGGTCATCTTCATATACAAGCTGCTAACAATGAGTACCTTTCTTTCCGGCTGGGAGAACCACAAAAGGCCTTTCAGCAGGAACTCGGCTGGTACAAATGGCTGTGTTATCACATTTCCCTGCTTTTCTTCAGAGGCAGGCAAAGAAGGCAAGCTTCCACAGTCAAAGGCTGGATGTCCTGACTTGGGCTATCGTTGGCTTATGAAATCAAGTGTGACCAAGCATACAAAGTCCTGTACACTTCTCGTTTTAACAAACATTCAAAGTGTAAGGTACCCTGCTAAGGGATGCCAGAGACTGGAAAACCAAATCAAATAAAAGGGAGTCCATGTTGATCGAACTGCCTTCTCGCTGCTATTTATTTTCTCGGCATGGAGTCATTTGGGCTGGGAGAGTTCCAGTGTAGAGTACTTTGTACAGTCAGTGCTTGCTGCTTGCATGACATACGTGGCATGCACAATATTTCTGATGATGATGTTAATTGGTGCTGAATGTGACTTAGTTATAATTCTCAAGAATTATACATGTGTTATGGAAGTCCAAGGCTCCAAGACCCTAAGTTGCATGTTAAAGATTAAAAGAGACATATTTCACCATTGGGCAATCCAATAAGTTGACATTAACTGATAATTTTCAAATATGGTAGTCATGGAATTTGAGAGGAAGTGTTAGAGAGATTTTTTTTAAGATTATAGATAATTTTTGAGAGAAAGAATGTTAGTACATGAAACATATTCAGAAGGGACCTTTCTCTATGTCACACATTTCCCTTCGAAAAAATCTTGCCCATCAAGGGCTGACCTGGAGCAATCCAGCCCTAACTGTTGCTGGAATACCACAATATCCATGATGACGATGTCCCTGTGGTAAGCTTCTATCCTGCTCTCCAGTCAAGTCCCCTTCTAGCAGAAGAATCTCTTGACAATAAAGTTCCATTTTCTGGACATGCTTGCTCAGCTTTTGAGTTGTCTTAACAAACTTTCTGGATTCTTGTTCCTACAGACTTTGTGTTATTTTATTTACTATTGGTTTTGCATGTGTGTGTGTGTGTGTGTGTGTGTGTGTGTGTGTGTGTGTGTACATATGTTTGCACATATGTAGGTGCACATGAGGTGAGATGAACATGAGGTGAGATGAACATGCAGGTGAGTGTGAGTTTGAGAGTGTCTATATTTGAGAGTGTGTGTGTATTTGAGTGTGTATGTGTGTGCATATGTGAGCATGTGTGTGAGAGAGAGTGTGTGAGTATATTGTTTGAGTCAGAGTGTGTGTGAGAGTGTATGTGTCTGAGTGTGTGTATGTATGTGAGTTTGTGAGCATGTGTGTGTGTGTGTGTGTGTGTGTGTGTGTGTGTGTGAGAGAGAGAGAGAGAGAGAGATATCACATGGAGGACCAAGATCGATGCCCTTGATTGTTCTTTGTCATATTTGTTGAGGCAGTTTTTGACTTGAACCCAGAGTTCACAGATTAGGGTAGTCTACCTATACAGTTTGTTCTTGGTATCCCTTGTTTCTACTTTCTAAGTTTTGAGTTACAGATAACTGCCATGCACCTTTATGTGAGTGCTTGGGGTTCAAATTCTGGTTTATACACTTGCATGGCAAATGTTTTTCCTGCTGAAACATCTCCCCAGCCATTTGTGTTATTCTTTTAGTATCAAGTCATCTTCTTCGGTGACACTCCTTCCATTTGTTACTGGTTTAATGTCACTGTTTTCTCACCATACAATGCTACTTGACCTAGGAGTTAGTATCTGGACTAGTTTTCAAAGCTCATACCGTGCATGCATAGTGTTATCAAACACATCAACTTTTGCTGCTGTCTTTTCATACTTGAAGATAATGCTTTTGTTTTGAGAACTTAAATATATTTCTAGGCATTTTCAAAGCTCACTGTCCTTCAGCATTATTTCTGTAATGAAAAGGGCATTAAATAGCTCCTCCTAAGAAAGAATACATTCTTCATTCTAATGAACCTATGCAAAATTCTTGGTCTAGCCTTTGCCAACCTCCTAACACAGAAAACCTGAACCCAATAAGGGATGGCTATGTGGTTGGTGTTACACATGATCTTCTCTGGGGTTAGTGAAGTTTCTATGATATGCTGGTTTCCCTGTCATTGTATAACACTGCAGTTTTAAAAGTCTTAGACTCCCAATCCCTGACTTTCTCAGACTCATTCCTTTACCTATGAAACCAACAATCAGACACCCTTTTGCCAAATGAATAGTTCTAGAGACTGCTTGTTTATTTAGAACTCTGCTGGTGGTACAGCTGGAGAAAACAGAGAAAAGAGTTTGTATTGCTTCATAGAAAACTGGTTATTTCCTAACCAGTGAATATGCTGATTAGACCAAGTGACTCTCATAAGTGACTTCTTTCCAAACACAGTTGAGATCTGCATGCTAGCATTACTCTTCTTCCAACTTTCTTAGAACTGAAATGAGTGACTCCTTCTCCAAGGAAGCATGCTTGTTTTTTCATAAATTCGACGAATAATTTATAGTGATTTGAATGGGAGTGGCCCCCATAGGCTCATATGTTTGAATACTTGGTCTCAAGTTGATGGAACTGTTTGGGAAGGATTAGAAGGTACAGTCTTGTTGAAGGAGGTGTGTCACTAGAGGTGGGCTTTGGGGCCTCAAAAGCCCACGCTATTCCTAGTTAGCATTATCTTCTTTGTGCTTGTGGATCACAATGCAAGCTCTCAGCTACTCCTCTAGTGCCACGCCTGCCTACCTTCTACTATGCTCCCTAACATGATGGCATGATGGTCATAGACTAACACTCTGGAACCAGGAGCGCCGCATTGAATACTTTCTTTTATGAGTTGTCTTCATAACAATGTTTTGCCATGCCAATAGGAAAGTAACTAAAGCAATTTATTTTAAAAAGTCCTAGAAATGAAAATGTAGACAAGCAGGTGCTGGAACCCACTTGAAATCCCTTAGGGGCTCAATAAAGCAAGCTTCAAATAGACTCAGTAAAGGTCCCATTTCTTGCTTAATGCAGAAGCCAGCGCAGGCTTTCTACTGGTCAGCAGACAGTCATGCAAGGACAAGCACACCAAACCAACTGTTGCTGAATTTGAGTCCCAAAATAGACACTTCTGGTTATCATATTATTTGTTTCAAATTGCATATGCATCTCTGAAAGTATTACTAAATAATGCATTTTACAGATACTGGAAATGGGAAAACCTCATTAGATCATGCAGTTCTTTCCCTTTCTCTTTCTTTTTACATGACTACATAATTTCTCTGGTTCCCTGTGATTAGTGGGATTTGGTCATGACCAAACTGTCAACTGTCTGGAAGCACTTAATTGTGTTACTAAGGGACAGGTAAGATGTGCCATAAATAAGTCTATAATTGCCCTTCTTGTAGAATTATTTCTATCCACTGTGTTAGAAATAAAGGTGACTCCATGTTGTTCAATAAATCATGTGCTATTAAGACTTTCTAGGGGCTAGAAGATGACTCAGTGGTTAAGAGCACTGGTTAGTCTTCCAGAGGACCCAGCCAGGTTCAATTGCCAGCACCCACATGGCCACTTACAACTCTCTGTAACTACAATTCTAAGGGATCTGACATTCTCACACAGACATGAAAGTAGACAAAACACAAATGAACATAAAATTAAATTAAATTGAAAACAACAATAATTTCCCTTTTTAAAATAGAAGTCTTTCTAATCTATTTGAGTCTTCAAGTAATAAATATTTGACCACTCTTGCTTATTTTAAATCATAACAAAGTTCCTCTCCCATTCTTCTAAGACACTGCCTACTATTTACAAATAAATCAGCAAACATGAATGAATTATACACCAAAGTCCATTTTGACGAAACACACTTGATTTCCATATGGCTAGGTGCCATGTTGTCTGGGAACACGAATACTCAACAGGAACAATTTGTTTAAGCTTTCTCCTCAGATCCCCACCAAAAGCAGAGGATAATATTATCACATGTGCATTCATACAACATTATTTAAAATCCTGAAATACTATTTACTATTAGTGAAATATTAGCTACCTTCTTTTGGCTTTGTATCTTCATTTGGGAAATTGTATTGATAACCGTTTGACCCCATGAATATCCTTGTAATACCTGGAAGAATTAAAGCAGTCAGACAACATAAAATAAGTGTTCAAAAAATAAATGTAAATTAAATGTAATATTAAAAATATTTAAAAAAAACTTTTTAAATGTAAATAAATGTATATTTAAAATGATTAATTTTAATGTGTTGACTTAACTGGGCCACCAATTTGTAGTCAAAAGATAATTCTGGGTTTTTTTAGAGAAATGTTTTGAACAAAATTAGCATCTAAGTAATAGACTGTGTTATAGATAGTGACCTTCCTTTGGTGTGAGAGAGAATTCTTGACTGACTACCTTCAAACTGGGACGTTGGTTTTTCTAGTCTCTAGCCTGCCAAGCTTTCAATAGAACTATACCATCTGGTTTCCTGCTTCTCAGGCTGGCACTAAACCATCATCTCTCCTGGGGCTCCAGCTCAATGAGTCACTATGCAAACCTTAGGAATTGCTGTCCTTCATAATCATGAATAAGTTGCTTATATGAATCGGGGAACAAGAGGGCGGGCATGCATGCTTGGTGAAAATAGAAGATCTCATACTTCATCCAGACCTACCAAGTCAAAATTTGTGGTCCAAAATCCTCTCACTAGCTTCTGAGTCTATAACCATCATTTTTAGTAATAATATTATTATTCTTCCTAGCCACAGCTACTCTAGAGGTTGCTTTGAGGCATCCATGGTGCAGATGTGGTTATAAAGATTCTTGTTCTACTCCTCTTTCAAACATCTCTCTGCAGAACTTTAGCATTTCTCAAAAATATTTCAAAACACACTGCAGGGAGGAGGAGCACCTGATATATGCATCTCTATAGCTTTTTGAGGTATAATCACAATCTATATGTTCTGCAGCTCTTATAAGGATTTGCTTTTTCATTTGATAGAATAATTAATTTCCATTCTTTTTTGTTTTCTTGCTCTAATTCTTTGTGCAGCTTGGACAAATTACAGTTTTAGTGACACCATATCAAAACCATTCACCATGGAGGAAGACAAGACAGAAGAGTGCATGAGCCTGTGGACATAGAGGACCGGAGCAAAGCAGTGTCTTCCGGACATGGCTGGACTGCTACATCCTTGAACTTAGAGCAGCTGTGTTTGCCCAAACAAAATCAAGCCAGTCAACATTCTATTATAGAGTAAGAAGGAGCTCATGAGACTCCACCCATGACTGAGAAGCTACCTGTGGACAGGTAATAGCTTCTAGGAAAAGGAGACTCAGATTTCTTTAAGGGTGTAGCTCCTGTTGGGTCAACTAGAGTTCCATGGATGGCTCCACATACAGGACTTCTATGGACAGCAAAAATTCGAACTAGTGGGTCATTACTTTCAAAAAGAGAGAAAAAGGACATACATTTTTGAGGGTTGGAAGATGAAGTAGATTGAGAGCAGTTAAGGGGAGAAGTTTAGATGAACATGATCAAAATACATTGTATGAAAATCTTTTAAAAATCCCACATTTATATAAAAGAACCTCAATAAACTATCTAGTCTAATGTTGTGAGCAAGTTCCTTGATTCTCCTTCCTTCCAGTGATCTCCCTTTTGAACAGTACACTGCCTGAGTACATTATTCTCAGACCATTTTAGGCCACTCCTAAGTCCTAATAGGTTAAGGCATGGTTTTTACTAAAAGGGCCATTAAATTCTTCCTTTTTTATGTAACACAAGCCTAGAACACTATTGTCATATGCTACTACATATCATTGAGAAAAATTGAAATCATAATCTCTCTCAAAGCCTGGTTTTAAATCCTCAGCACTTCACAAAATATGAAACAGAAAAAAGATGCACTTCAACCACACTTGAAAGAAAAAAACACAGTCAGTATATTGTATAAATTAATGGAGCTGATAGCCACTTCTAAATCTAGGAAGTCATAGATTTCTATAGATTCTGACTAAATAATCAGTACTTGAATGGACTAATAAAGCTAAGGGCATTTTTTAAGTTAAAGTTTTGAGGCTGGGTATGTAATACATCCTGAGTTTGCTCTCCAGCACAGTAAGCCTCTTCCCTCTAAAGATATCATTGTCTCCTTTTGAGTAATGGGTTTTTATTCATAGTAATATTTCAATGTTATAATTATAGCTAAATAAACAAGTAAAAGAATCCAGATACTTATTCAAAAGATATGTCATAACATTGTTTCATATTTTTAAATTTTATAGTTGCATTCAATGAATTCCTGTGGAATTCTGTCAGTTTATTTCCTTTTGGTTTTAATTAAGAAACCCTACTGGAATTGTGGCCTAGCTTTATAAGCTAGAGAAGTGATCTTGTTTTCATCCAATTATATTTGATGCTAGTGCTTTTTTTTTATTTAATAAAGTCTCAGTGATGTTATGGTGTCAATTGAAACATTTTTTTAAGAATGGAGGAAATGAAACCAAATATTTACTCAAAGTTATTTTGAATGTTGCAAAAGTATGTGTTTATTGAGAAAGCTGAATGTTCTCAAAGGGAGAAAAAAAAGGTCCTCCGATTTCTGTTTTCACTGCCTATCAATTTGAGATTAAGGCCTTATGAAACTCCAAGTAAACAAAATAAGTATTCAGAAAAAACATTCTTTTAATTGTGGTGGTGAGCAGAGGCAAGATGGAGAAGGATGCTCTTGGGATACATGCACTATTCAAGGAGACTTTAGAAGAGGCCACTAAGAATCCTCTTTGGATTTTCCAGGCGTAAGATTATTGGTGGGTAGGGGTCAGTCTGTCTGCTCATCTTGTACTCCCAAACCTGAGAAACAAAGCAACAGCAGAAGGAAGCCAGTAATAGAAGAAAGACTCTCAGGCAATGATGGCCATCCAGGCTCCCAACACAAACTTTATTCCTAAACAATTCTTTGTGCGGTAAGTTTTACTCAGGACCCATCCTTAAGGACATCTATCAACACAAACAACAGACTGGACCTTTTATCCTGCTTCCTCATGCCAAAGTCCACAACAAACGTTCTTTTTTTGGGCTTTCATATTTTTGTCCTGCCTGATTGCCCACTTCCTCTGCTTATCACCTTTAACTCTTACTTTTTTTGTCCCTTTGGGTCCCCAGTCCATAATAAAAAGCATCTTACCCTGCTGACTTTCCTTTTCTCTTTCAATTTCTTTGCTTTAACATAAACCTTCAATTTTTAGATTCTAGAGCTTAGGAAATCTTGCAGACCTTACTAACTTCTTTTATAAATGATTATAATAAAGTCCAGAGAAATTAACCATTCAAGGTTACTTAATACACAGTAACACTGCTACTTGTGCTTGTATCAACATGTGCCTTATGTCCATGCATGTCATTATTACTATACTGAGTTATACTTCAGAATATATTAATTAAAACAATATCAAAATACAATAGAAATAAGTATGACAGTAATATGATGAAACTAAATCCTTTCTTTTTTATTGACCAAATTTTATGTTTCAACAATTGTTCTACATACTAGGAATTTAGCTGTGAATATAGAAAAATATTCTGGCATTCCTTAATTTTGCATTCATATGGTAGAAGATAGATACTAAATAGACACATAAGTAAAATATATAGCCACCTTGGTGGTGCTGAAATTTCAAAGGAAGGAAGGAAGATGGGAAGTGTAGAGCGTTCTGTCCTCTTGCATATGTAGCTCAGAGAGAACTGGCATGAAACCAAGGCTTTGGAAATGAAAAGGAACTGAATCAAAAAAAAAAAGGCTAATTAGGGAAGGATTACTGAATATAATGTTTCTGAAGATTCTTTTCTCCTGATATGAACATTGTAAAGTTATGGTAGGGAGTCATATAACTAAAGAGGAGGTTTCTCTGATCACCACCTTCATTACCTTAGCTACCTCTAAGAATCTCATTTCTTGGAGAGGCGTGATTCACTCACTGATGGAGCAATAACTAGCTAAGTCCAGAGGTTTTATGTCTTCCTTTTCAAGAACTGATTTCCTTATTTGGAAATAAAGAGTCAAGGATGCATGTAAGAGGAAAATGCAGAGCAGAAAGGACCTACAGCTGCCAGGTCACTGCTCAAACATCCACGGTACTGAATATTTTCACAGCAAAAGTCAACAGTGTGGAAAAATTTTATGGGAAGGAATGGAGATAAGATTGGTACTGGAAATTCAGAAAACAAACAAACAAAAATTATTTGTTCAACTCAGTGATTTTGAAGAGTTCTCTGAAAGGGAGGACTTATTTCTATGGGACCTTAAACTTTGAGCAGCATGGGTATTAACCTGACTAATGAAAATGCTAGCATGCATACTACTATTATTTGAAGCCTTCTGGAGTTTTGAGAAACACACACACACACACACACACACACACACACACACACACACACACCCTTGCTGTCAGTCTCTAATGGAAAAAGCTGACTGTGTGGAACTGATAGCCTGCTGTCACCAATCCAGCATTTACGGACAGGAAAATGATGAAAAGTTAAAAAAATAAAATAAAAAGATTAAGCAAAAGCAACTTAGATGGTAATCACAAAACAAGGAGAAAATTGTGTCAAGGAATAGCCAGTAAGTGTTTTCCAAAGAGGAAGGATTGGTCAAGTTTCTCAAATTTTCTTTTACAGATGAAATAATTTGAAAGCAGAAATGAAAGAAGTGAAATCAGTTAGGTCTTCAAAAGCTATTCATAAATAATGTTGCAAAAAAAAAAAAAACCCCAGAGAGGAAGTCTCCAAAACACGCTTTTAAAAATCATGGCTAGCAGTGTCCATCAATTAGTTGGTGTACAGGTTTTTACTATTTGGGTTTCCTTTGTTTCATGACTGGTAGATTACATTTCCTCAGCACCTGAACAGGTTTAAATGGATCTGTTACAGGATTAGATTTTCTGCCTGACACTGAAAACACTAAACCTCGGTCAACAGGTGAACTCTACTTCAAGCAGCCTAAAGTGTGTTCTGGTAAGAAATGTCAACATGCAGGGACATCTTGGATGCTCTGTCTCAGAATAAATTATATGTCATATATTGTATATATATATACATATATATATGTGTGTGTGTGAATTTACGTATATCTATGTCTTTCCCTGTGTACAAACTGTTTGTATAAGCAATTTTATCTTTTTATGGTGAGATTTGTTGTTAGAAAAAATGAATAAGTAAAAGGATTAGATGAGAATAATTTTATTTAGTTTTTTTTTTTTTTTTTTTTTTTGGTTTTTCGAGACCGGGTTTCTCTGTGTAGCTTTGCGCCTTTCCTGGAGCTCATTTGGTACCCCAGGCTGGCCTCGAACTCACAGAGATCCGCCTGCCTCTAGCCTCGCAAGTGCTGGGATTAAAGGCGTGCGCCACCAACACCCGGCTTATTTAGTTATTTTTATATGCTGAAAGATTTAACATGTATTGTGATCAAATTGTGATATCACAAACAAAGGTTTTAATCATGTATAGTGATATATATTCTACTGTAGCTTTGAGCTTCCCCCTCTTTAACGAAAATAGGTTCCTTTCTTATAAATATATCCTGATTACAGTTTTCCCTCCCTCTACTCCTCCCAGTTCCTCCCCATCCCCCTCCCTTCCAGATCCATTCTGTATCTGTCTTTCATTAGAAAGGAACAGGTTTCTAAAACATAAAAACAAAGCATGATTTAAAAATATAATGAGATGAAGCAAAAGGTATTATATTAAAGTTGGACACAGCAACCCAACAGGAGGGAAAAAGTCCCAAGAGCAGGCACAGGAGTCAGAAGTTAGGAATCCCATGAAGACACTCAGATAACAGCTAAAATATATATGCAAAGGACTTGGTGTAGACACATGTAGATCTTGTGTTTGCTGCTTCAGTCTCTGTGAGTTTATATGCACCCTGATTAGTTAATTCTGGTGTCCTCTTTTACCTTTGGCTCTTACAATCTTTCTGCCTCCTCTTCCTCAGGATTCAGTGAGTTCTGAGGGGAGGGATTTGACAGGGACCTCCCATTTAGACTCTCTTTCCATGTAATGTCTGGCTGTGGGTCTCTGCATCTGTTCCCATCTGCTGCAGAAGAAAGCCTCTCTGATGATGACTGGATAAAGCACTGATCTATGAGCAGAATAGAATATCATTAGGAGACATTTCTTTGATACTTTTTTTTTTACTTGTGATGTTTAGTTCTATCCTAGGTCACTGAGCTACCCAGTCTCCAGCACCCTTTCCTGGAGTGGGCCTCAAGTTAAATCAGACATTGGTTGACTACTCTGGCAAGTTCTGCACCACCATTGCCTCATCATATTTTGCAGTCAGAAGAGATTGTATGTCAGAAGTTTTGTGACTGTGTTGGTGTCCACATTTCTCTTTTAGTAGCCTGCAGAGTACCTTCCCACACTGAAGAGACTAGAACGCAGGGCATGTAGGCACCAACTTGACTTCTCTATGTTCAATGAGTTGTGTGGGTGTTATCTTTGGCAATGGTGATCTTTGCTCTTAGTTTTCAGAGAGCATCCCTTTGTCTTAGCAACAGCCTGGGTTGTTGACGGATTTCCATTGGAGCTGCTTGGCCAGCAACTCAATTGAACACAACCTAGTCTTACCACTGGAAGCCCTGGTGACAAAAGATGGCCAGTTGAGACTTTGTATCCCCCATTACTATGGGTCCTCGTTAGGATTACCTTCATACTTATAAGAAGTTTTCATTGCACTGGGTTTCAACTCCAACCCCCAAATGTCCCCAGTTCCAGCCATCTATCCCTGTACCTTACCACCCCACCTGATTCTCCAGTTCATGTCCCTACCCACCCCTAGTCTATACTGAAAATGTATTCTATTCCCCTTTCCAGAGAGTTCCATTCACCTCCCTTAGAATCCTCTTTTTTTTAACCTAACTTCTCTGGGTCTATTGGTTGGAGTTTGGTTAATATTTACTTGTATGCTGATATCTACTTATAAGCAAATACATATTGTATTTATCTCCCTGGGTCTGGATTACCTAAGGGTGATTTTTTTTCTAGTTCCATCCATTTGCCTGCAAATCTTATGATGTTATTTTTTTAACAAATGAGTAATACTCCATTACATAAATGCAAGACATTTTCTTTATTCATTTTTCTATCAAGGGACATCTAGACCATTTCTGCTTTCTGGCTATTATGAATAAAAACACAATGAACAGGGTTGAGCAAGGGTCCTTGTGGTAGGAGGGAGCACCCTTTGGGTATATGCCCAAGAGTGGTATAGCTGGAACTTGGGGTATATCAAACTTTCTGAGGATCCACCATATTTATTTCCATAGTGGCTGTAAAAGTTTAAACTCCCACCAGCAATGAAGGAGTGTTCCCCCTTGTTCCCATCAGCAATGAAGGAGTGTTCCCCTTGTTCCACAGCCTTTCCAGTCACTTGTATTATTGACCTTAACCATTCTGACAGATATAAGATAGAATCTCAAAGTAGTTTTAATTTCCATTTCCCTGATGGCTAAGGATGCTGAGTTTCCTCTATTGAGAATTCTCTGTTAAGATCTGTATTTCATTTTTAATTGGATTACTTGGATTTTTGATATCTAGCTTCTTGAGTTCTTTATATATTTTAGATATTAGTCTTCCTTTGGATGTGGAGTTGATAAAAAAAAAATCTTTTCTCATTCCATAGGATGCCACTTTGTTCTATTGATGATGTCCTTGGCCTTGCAGAAATTTTCGTTTTCATGAGGTCTCAATTATTGTTGATCTTACTACCTGCACTATCAGTGTTCTGTTCAGGAAGTCATCTCTTGTGCTAATGAGTTCATAGCATTTTGCCAATTTCTCTTCTATCAGGTTTAATGTATCTAGTATTATGTTGAAGTATTTGATCCACTTAGATTTGAGTTTTGTGCTGAGTAATAAATATGAATTTATTTGAATTCTTCTACATGCAGACACCCAGTTTGTTGAAGATGCCGTCTTTTTTCCAGTGTGTATTTCTGGCTTCTTTATCAAATATCAGGTGTCCATAGGTGTGTGGTTTTATGTCTGGTTCTTCACTTAATTTCATTGATCCATGTTTGTCTGTTTTTATACCAATACTATGTGTTTTTTTTTTTTAATTATGCTATCTCTGTAGTACAACTTGAATTCAGGAATGATGAGATCTCCAACAGTTCTTTTATTGTTCAGAATTCTTTCAGCTAGCTTCGTTTTTTGTTTTTCCATTTAAAGTTGAGAACTGTCATAAAATAAAAATTTGTTAAAGAGGCTTGTACTTCTAAGATCATGGAGTAGATATAACAGTAGAGCAGCTGCGACACCAATTTCCAAGCAACAATCCAATGGCAAAACCTTTGTGTTGTTTTAGATTTTCTTTGTTTCTGCCTCAAAAAGAAGCTGGAGATTCAAAAACACCACTAGGCATGGCAGTGAGGAATCTAGCAGGATATAGTGAGCTACTTCATTCATGCCAGCCCCATGGTGGCCGAAGATGATGCCACAGACTTTCACCCCTGCTGGGTAGTAACAAGACTCCTCTTTTTTCCTTGTGTCAGTAAAGACCACAGAGATACCTTCCATTTTCACTTCCACCCCTCACTCCATAGGGGAGGCAGAGCCTGGAAAGTACTGTCATCTGAAACTGCATGGAAAGAACGGAAGTACACATACTAATTATAGACAAGATACTAAATTGATACACCCTGTGAGTCACCTACAAAACTAAAAGAGCTGATCAAACATCAAGAAAACTCAGAAATTTAGAATCATGTCTTTGGAATACAGATTCTCAAATTACTGCAGTATAGTATTCTTGTTTTCAAAGAGTCTTAAATGAAAAATGCTTTTAGCATTTAGCACTAATATTGCAATGTGGTTGACAGGAAACATAAGTGAAATAACCCCGAATGAAGTTCTGGCAGTTTCCTGGGCTTTGTGATGACTGCAGGCACGAGGGTTTAGTTTTGTTAAAGAAGTTGGTAGATGAGACTTGGTGGATTTACAGAAAGTTCTCATTACATGTGTAATAATAAGATAATAGTTCAGAAACCCTCTGAACATGGGACCACATTCAGTAACTTCATCTGAGTTTAGATGGCCTCCTAAGATTATCAACCCACTCTTCCTTAATAATTCCTCAAGCCAGAAACAACTTACCCTTCTACTCATCTCTGATGTGGAGTATTGACACCTTTTAGACAGTTCATTCCTCCATAGCAGAACATATCTTCTCTCCTTCAAAGATGTAATGCTCACTTTAGGCAGTTATCCAAGCAGATATGGAAAGTCATAATTATCTTCTGCCTCTGTCATCCTAAGGTAGAAGCAGGAAGTCTAAAGTTGAGTTAATCAACTCTTTGTTTTAAAATCATAATTAAGATTTATGCCATTTGTTTTAGTTAGTGTTACGATAGCTATGAAAACACTGTGACCAAATGCAAATTAGGGAAGAAAAGGATTATTGTGCTTATTCCTCTGCATCACTGTTCATCATTGGAAGAAGTCAGAATAAGAATATAACCAGGGCCGAAACATGGAGACAGTAGCTAATGCAGAAGTCTTGGAGGAGTGCTGCTCACTGACTTGCTCATCATGGCTTGCTCAGACTGCTTTCTTATAGATCCCAGGACCACCAGTCCAGGGGTAGCCCCACCCACAATGAGCTGGGCCCTCTCACGTCAATCACTAGTTAATAAAATGCCCTACAGGCTTGCCTACAGCCCAATCTTACAAAGGCATCTTCTTAATTGAGGTTCCATTCCTTCAGATAGCTTTAACTTGTGTCATATTAACATAAAAACTATACAGTAAACTATTTAATTCCATGTTTTAAAAGTGAAGGCATTTTTCTGTAGTTCTATTAAAATTAACTATAATAGAGGAGATCTCCTGGGTGGACTGGAGGCGGGTGGACATGGGAACTTGAGAGATCAGTTTGGGGGTTGGTAGGAGGGCAAGAGTGCTTTGAGAGATGACTGGAAAGAGGGGCTTTACAGGGTTGGTTAGAAGCCTGATGCAAGGAAAACAAGGATGGCCCAGCTAAGACTCCTGGCAGCAGTAGATGCAAAGCCTGAACTGGCCATCCTCCTGTGATCCTATTGGTGACTACTTCAGTTGTCATCAGAGAGCCTTCATCCAGTGAATGATGAAGGCAGATTCAGAGACCCATGGCCAAATATTGAGCAGAGCTCAGGGAGTCCTGCTGAGGAGAGGGAGAAGGGATTGGGAGGAAGGATTGTAGGAGCAGGGGCAGGGCAGGAACATCGCAGGAAAACTCACCTAAAGGGGTAGCCTGGCTCATGGGAACTCAGAGTCTAAACCAACCACCAGGGAGCCTGCATGGGACCGACCTAGGACCTCTGCATATATGAGACAGTTGTGTAGCTTGGTTTGTATGTGGGACTCCTGGCAATGGGAGCAGGACTGTCCCTGGTACTTTGTTGGCTCTTGGATACCTATTTCTCATTCTGGATTGCCTTGTCCAATCTGAATAGAGGGGGAGGTGCTTGGTATTAAGGCATCTTGATATGACATGCTTTTCTGATGCCCATGAGTGGTCTTCCCCTTTTTTAGTGAATATAGAGAAGGGGTGGATTGAGAGGGAGGGGGACGAAGGGAGTAGGAGGATGGGGGGGAGAGCTGTGGTCAGGATGTAAAATAAATTAATTAAATTTAAATAAATAAATAAAATTAGAAAATGTAGAAATTCTTTACAAATAAGACTGAGGTGAATAGAAGTCCTGGACTATAGCTAAAGTTTGCTCCAGTCCCTCCCAGGCCTGCAGCCACTCAGATCCAAATAAACAAACAGAGGCTTGTATTAATTAAAGCTGTATGGTCTAACGGCTCAGGCTCCTTGCTAGCTAGATCTTACATCTTTTTTTTTTGAATTTATTTTATTTTATTTTACTATATAATTCAACTTTACATATCAGCCATAGATTCCCCCGTTCTCCCCCCTCCAGCCCCGCCCCCCCCCCCCGGCCCACCGCCCATTTCCATTTCTCCTCCAGGGCGAAGACTCCCCCAAGGATTGAGATCAACCTGGTGGGCTCAGTCCAGGCAGGTCTAGTCCCCTCCTTCCAGGCTGAGCCAGGCATCTCTGCTAAGCCCCAGGTTTCAAATACAGCCAATTCATGCACTGAGCACAGGACCCGGTCCAACTGCCGGGATGCCTCCCAGACGGGTCAAGCCAATCAACTGTCTCACCCATTCAGAGGGCCTGATCCAGTTGGGGGCCCCTCAGCCATTGGTTCACAGTTCATGTGTTTCCATTCCACAGAATGGGAAAAGATCTTCACCAACCCCACATCTGACAGAGGACTGATATCCAGAATATATAAGGAACTCAAGAAATTAGACATCAAAATGCCCAACAGTCCAATTAAGAAATGGGCTATAGAACTAAACAGAGAATTCTCAGCAGAGGAAACACAAATGACTGAAAGACATTTAAGGAATTGCTCAACATCCCTAATCATTAGGGAAATGCAAATCAAAACAACTCTGAGATACCACCTTACGCCAGTCAGAATGGCTAAGATCAAAAACACTGAAGACACCTTGTGCTGGAGAGGATGTGGAGCTAGGGGAACTCTCCTCCACTGCTGGTGGGATTGCAAGCTGGTACAGCCACTGTGGAAATCAATATGGCGCTTTCTTAGAAAATTGGGAATCAATCTCTCCCAAGATCCAGCTATACCACTCTTGGGCATATACCCAAGGAATGCTCAATCACACCACAAGGGCACTTGCTCAGCTATGTTCATATCAGCATTATTTGTAATAGCCAGAACCTGGAAACAACCTAGATGCCCTTCAACCGAAGAATGGATAAATAAACTGTGGTACATATACACAATGGAATACTACTCAGCAGAGAAAAACAATGACACCATGAGGTTTGCAGGCAAATGGATGGATCTAGAAAAAATCCTCCTGAGTGAGGTAACCCAGACTCAGAAAGACAAACATGGTATGTACCCACTAATAGGCGAATACTAGCTGTGGAACAAGGATGAATGGACTGCTACTCACAACACCAGGGAGGCTACCTGGAAAACAGGACCCCAAGAAAGACACGGGGATCGCCCAATGACAGAGAAATGGATGAGATCTACATGAACAGTCTAGGCATGAGTGGGGGTAATGAGGGGCGAGGGGTGAGGGAAAAAGAACTTAGGGGAGTGGGAGATCCCAACTGGATCAAGAACAGAGAGGGAACACAAGGAATGTTCATGGTAAATGAAGACCACATGAGAATAGGAAGAAGCAAAGTACTGGAGAGGCCCACAGAAATCCACAAAGATGCCCCCACAATAGACTGCTGGCAATAGTCGAGAAATAGCCCAAACTGACCTACCCTGGTGATAGGATGGCCAAACACCCTAATTGTCGTGCTAGAAACCCCATCCAGTGACTGAGGGAGCTGGATGCAGATATCCACGGTCAGGCCCTGGGTGGAGCTCCGGGAGTCCAATTGTCGAGAAGGAGGAGGGTTTAAGTGAGCAAGAGTTGTTGGGACCAGGAATGGATGGAATGTAGATCTTACATCTTAAATTAACCCATTTCTATAAATCTATACCTTGCCACGTGGCTCATGGCTTACTGGTATCTTTACATATTGCTTCCTCTGTGTCTGGCTGGCGACTCCTGACTCAGCCTTCTTGTTCCCAGAATTCTCCTCTCTTTGTCCCGCCTATACTTCCTGCCTGGCTACTGGCCAATCAGCACTTTATTTATTAACCAATCAGAGCAACACATTCACAGCATACAGAGTGATAACCACAGCAATGGACATCCCTTCTACCTAATTGGATTCCCAACTCTTATTTACAGGTTCAAAATAGTATATAAGGATCAGAAAGTGACATAAGATCTCATAATAGGCTAAATATACTGATTTTTTTGAACCCAACACAATAGAGACAAATGAAGGAGTGCTCTTATTTAAGTTGCAAATTAAAAGCATTTAACTCTCCTTTGAAGGCATTTTAATAGATTTCTATATCCTGTAACTCTATATAAATACTTGTATCAAATTCTTTTCTAACCCTCATACTTACTTTTTCTTTTCCTCTCATGTTGTATGAACTCTATTAGTTCACAGTCAACTTTTAAATTGCCTCATCTTCCCAATTTTCACCTAGGATGGGAAGACAGAAATGTAAACTCTATGGTGATCTGGGAAGAAACATGAAAACATGAGCCTACTTATGCCCACATCATTAACATGGATATGATCAAAATGTATGACTATTGTATAAAAAAATTAAGAGAGCTGAGCAGTGGTGGCACACACATTTAATCCCAGCACTTGGGAAACAGAGGCAGATAGATCTCAGTGAATTCAAGGCTAGCCTGGTCTACAGATAGAGTTCCAGGACAGCTAGGACTGTTACACAGAGAAACCCTGTCTCGAATAATCAAAAACAAACAAACAAACAAAAAAACATAAGAAACATAAAAAACATAAGAAAATGACCAACAACTGTTTGTGAGAGATAAGGGCAAGGATCCCCCCCCAAAATGTTTGATTAATTTGATTTTATCAGATAATAGATATCATATATATGAGAAAATAATTTCTGTCTGGTTAAGAATATGTAAATTATACAAGAATCTTCTGCAAATCTAAAAAGAGTAAAAATGTTAGAGATGATCTGGGCTAGGTGACATAGGTCTATAATCCCAGCTACTTAGGAAGCTAATGCAGAATAATTACCAGTTTGAGTTTTCTTGGGCTACAGAGTGAGTTTAATGCCACGCTGGACACCTTAGTGAGACTGTACCTCAAAATAAAAGTAAAACCAAAAAAGACTTGGAGATATAGGTCAGTGGTAGAGCATTTATTTAGCAGGCACAAGGATTGATGTCCAATTCTCAGAACACACACAAAAAAAGCATATGTGCATATTTATAAGCTGATAAGAGATTTTAATGATAATTATAATAATTCATGTTCTTTAATATCCACAAACATTTGAAAGAGGTTTGGGAAATAGATGAATTTCCCCTCTGCCATTTGCTTATTTAAATCTGACTTTTGATTCAGTGGGAAGAGGAAAGTTAAGAGCTGTATCAGAGGGATATTTTTAATGCAAATTTAAAGTAAGTGGAAGAAAAGCAAACTTTTGCAATGTCTTTAGTCACTGAAAGTTTATCATGTCAGTAATGATATCCTGAATTCACACTAATATATATATATATATATATATATATATATATTATAATATATATAGATATAATTTCACTGGTTGCATGTAAAGATGAATTAATAGGTTTCTAGATACATGTCTTTATCTTTACATCATTAGAGATGATGTACTTGTTTGCTTTCCACCATAACTAATATTTAAGAAGCATCTCGGCATTAAGGTGACATGTCCCAAGATCTTCCAAGGGTGTATATGTCAATATGGATCAAAATTCCCTTTTTCAACCATCTTTCTTATCTTTTCTCAAAAACAAACAGTTTCCAGATGGTGGGTTCTGCTCTGATGTAGAATACAGATGGCTTGTCACTTTTTTATTTCTCTATTTTTTCCTGCAGGACCATCATCAGCAATGTTTTTGTACTGCTGGGAATTGACCTAAGAGCCTAACGCAGTCTACCACCCAGCTATGTCTCAGCCAGCAATTGTCAATCCTTGTTTGCCAATTTTTCTTTTTCTTCAAACTTGATTGCAAGTTTGTTTTTTTCTGTAAAATATAGACCAGGAGAAATTTAGCAAGTATAAAGAAAAACTAATATCCTGGTGCCAGCAGGAAATTCTAAGAAATTGAAAATGTTTAGGTTTATGTTACGAGGTGAGTTAGTCACCACCCACCCAGCAGATCCAATGACCAGAAATCCTGGGTGATGTCATAAGCTTTAAAAAGAGAATGACAGTCCAGAGGTTATTTCTGTGTGTTTGCAGTTTTAAGTAAGGAACTAATTTTATTTTCCTGCTTAGCATAAGCCAATGTCATTCTGAGATTGCTGCCTGGAATAGTGGTTAGGCTTACAGACACTGAGTTAACTGCCTGGGTTGAAATTCCTGCTTGGGATTCTTCAAGCTATTTAATGTTTCTGTGCTTGCCTTAATACTTCCACCAATATATGTCTGAGTTTTATCACTTTGAAAGTGATGTTAAAAATCTTCATGTGGCTGTTATGAGATCATATATGTTTCAACTAAAGCAATGTTGAGACATAGTAAACACATTGTTTTTTATTACATGTCAAAAGTATTCTTTAAGTCATCCTTATAAAATATTTAGCTAATCTATCCTTTGGAAGTCCCCTTATTTTTTGTTTTGGAAATAACTATTTTAATCTAATAACCTACTAGTCTATTTTGTGCTAGAATAATTTAGGACGTATTTGTAATAGCTTTTGTATCTTAAGGATTATCTCTTGTCATATTGCTTCTTTTTCAGACTGTTTTCAGCTATTCATGTATAACTAATATTTTTATTTGAATTGCATTTATTTATAGGTTAGATGGAGGAAAATAAATGCTCTCTATCACTGTGTTAAGATACCACGACCAAAGCAACTTATAAAAGTAAGCATTTAATTTGGAGCTCACAGTTCCAGAGGGTTAGAGTCCACGACCATCTTGGCAGGAAGCATGCAGCATGCAGGCAGCCATGGTACTGGAGTAGTAGCTGAGAGCTTACCTCTGATCCACAAACACAATGGGGAATGGCTTGGGCTTTTAGAACCACAAAGTCCGCCCCTTGGAACACACCTCCTCCAATGAGATGACACTTGTTAATCCTTCCCAAATAATTCTATTTGGACCAAGTATTCAAACACATCAGCCTGTGGGAGGTCATTCTAATTCAAACCACCACAGCTGTCAAAATCTCTGTTTAATCTTACTGTTTCTGTCATACTTTCTCTTTAACAATAACTACTAAAAAATAAATGGTATTGCTTTATAGGCTATAATGTATTTAAATGGACTTTTGTGAGGCTCTGTTGTCAGTATTTTCATTACTGAATGCTGAATGTAGTAAATGCTTTTACTTTATTCACAATTCTTGCCCTTTAATTTGTTGTATAAGTCACTTTCCTATTGCTATGATAAAACACTATGGCCAAGCAACTTATGGAAAAGGGAGTTTATTTGAGCTCACCGTTCCAGAAGGTTAAGTGTCCATCATAGTGGGGAAGCATGACACCCAGCAGCTGACCAAATGCTTTGAGAAAGAAGGTGAAGGGTCATATCTTCCACAGTAAGCAAGAACCAAACTGGGAATGGTGTGAATCTCTGAAACCTCAAAGCTCTCCCACATGACATACTTTCTCCAGCAAGGACAAATCATCTCTACTTCCCAAAACAGTGCCACTAGCTGGAAACCAAGAGTTCAAATGCCAGAGCCTATGGAGGACATTCTCATGCAAACCACCACATTCAGTTAATATGATAAATTAGATTTTCTAAATCTTTAAACCTGTTTTTATTATTTGTTTATTTTATATCCAGCTATATTTCTATATTTTTGTATGTATAATAATTTCTTGATTTTTTTAAATAATATATATAAATACTTATCTAGAACCCTGACTTGACCTGGAACTCACTACATAGACTAGGTTAGCCTCAAACTTCAACTTCTTTTCTAACCCGCATACTTTTTCATTATCTTTTCTTTGTGTCATATGAACTTTGCTATTATCAACTGCAAAAAATTAAAACCTTTTAAAAATTGAACACCTTTTAAAAACATGGATCTTATAACACAAAATCAGTTTCACAAAGGATAAACTTGGTAGATTTGCTTGTATCTAATGACAAATTCTAGAAAAAAAAATAACTACACCTGGCAAGGAATATGCAGACCACACAATCTCCTATAAAACTGTAAGAGAAGATACAAACTCTAATAGTAAAATTGGAAGAGATAAAGAGAGAAAGCCCAAGTGCCTAATAGATAAATGAATTGTCTTCATGTTATTAGCAATCACAAACCTATTAAAGTCAAACAACAGTAAGATAGTACTTCATTCCCATAATTTTAGTGAAAATAAGATGTTAACAGTGTCAAGTTGGAACTAAAATATAAGGAATTCAGGTTTCCATGCAGCTAGGTATGTTGTTGCAGCCATTTCCCAAATTAACTTGGAAATAGTTACAAAACTCAACTACAAGCTTTGAACCTAGAGATTATAAAGTTATATACTCCATCACACAGAAGAAATACTTCTTATACTAATAAATACATAATTAAAGTTATGTATTTTGTGTAGTAGTGTGGTAGTTAGAAGAAAAATAAGAGCCAGGCGTTGGTGGCGCACGCCTTTAATCCCAGCACTCGGGAGGCAGAGGCAGGCGGATCTCTGTGAGTTCGAGGCCAGCCTGGGCTACCAAGTGAGCTCCAGGAAAGGCGCAAAGCTACACAGAGAAACCCTGTCTCGAAAAACAAAAAAAAAGAAGAAAAATAAGAATTAATAAATAAGAGAAATAGATGAAATTTATAGGAATTGGGAGAAATGAACTGGTTCCATATATATTGATACAGATAAACTTGAAAACATGTTGAGTGAATAAAGAAATAATAACACTGTGTCTATATATATATTAAAATATTCAAAAGCAGTAACACATTGCTTTTGGCAATATATTTATAAATAAAAGTATAAAGGATTATTTCAAGGAGCTCAGAATAACTGCTGAATAAATAGAAGCTTATGGTAGAGAAATAGATTTTGAGGTGAGTAATCTAGAGAATAAAATAACATAAATAGTTTAATATAAAAGGAAACTGATGTGTGGATAAATCACATAATCATAGAGTGAGAAATGCAGCCTACTCAGTTCCGTGAGTATGAAACTTTAAAAAAAATGGAAAAAGAAACAAGGAAAGAAAGAAGGAAGGGAGGAAGAAAGAAAAAATTTTAAAAATGAATAGCTAAATGAATGAGGTAGAATAATTTTAAAAAAGTGAGGAGGGGAGGGGAAAGAAGGAAGAGGCAAGCAGACACAGAGGGATGGGGAAGGGAAGTGAGAGGGGAAGTGGGGAGGGGGTTAAGTTGGCTCTACCTATCAAGCAGGATTTGGGTTAACACATGAAATAGAGTTAACATACCTAATGGAGCTATCCTCAGCAATCGTAAAGAAAAACTGGAAAGAAATGTAAAATCATACAGCTCTGAGGTAGTAAGAATGTGACATTCCCTGGAGAATCATTCTCTCACCACCCATCCCCACTTCTCTTCCAGTGGAGCCATCTTACCAACCCCAAACATATGGAGGCTTTTTACGCTGGAGGAAAACGTATGAGGCTCTCTCAACTGGCTTCATAAGTAGGTAAACGATACATGGAATGCTATAGTATAGGCAATGATTCAAGTTTGATGACTCATGGGGATTTTCTAATTTTGGTCATCAGTGGCCTTGTTTAGTGGAATTTGTACTAATGTAACTGAGGTTTTTCCAAGGAGAATGTTGTCTCATCCCACAGACACTTTCCTTAATCCTCTATACTTCCCCAAAGAAAATCCATCACACTGAGTTAACTTATTTCCCTGTAGTCAGCTTAGGTGCATCATAGGAAAAATATCTATGTAAGTACGATTAAACCTCTGGAAAACACACATATGTGCAATGGCAAAAAAGACAAGTTGGGTGGAAATAGCTTTGGCTAAAAATATGTAGAAAGAAGATGGGATGGTACACATGCTCAGAAGGAAAAAATCAAGGTTATGGAAAAGCTTTGGCTTTTATGTGCCACGTGTCCTGTGGACTTAAACAGAGCTAATAATGGACTGATAAACAAAGGCTCTCGGTTTTAAGAGAACCTCCCAACCTATTAAGTTCTGAATTATTTCAATGAGTCCTTGACATCACAACGACACTGTGCATGTATATTATCACTAGCATCTCATTTTAACAGAGGAGAGAGCAAAGTTCCGAGGAGAAATGCTGTGCTCAGGCTCCCAAAGCAAGAAGCCAGCCCAGCCCCTCCATCTTCCACCTTTCTCATCTCACCTTCTTGCTCAGGAGATGCCACGGAGCAGCACACACACAGCAGACGCACTCCCCCAGCAGTCGAAAACTGCTATATGGATTCCATTCAACCACCATTGGCTCCTCCATTCTCAGTGGACACTAAATGGAGCAAGTGCTCTTCAGGCAGCAGCAGCTCTTACTGACTTTTTGCTCACCAATAAAGTAACAATTGTTAGCCCACAAAATGTCTAAAATTGTCTACATCTGATCCATTTCATGATATTTCCTTCTCACAGACAGCTCCCTTTCCCATTGCTAACTGAGATTTCACAAGCATTGTGGCTTTTCAGTCCAAGTCGACATAGTGTGACTGGTTCATCAACATAAACCTTGCCTTGTTCTATGACCAACTAGAACAGTTGTCTACTGACTTTACCCACCAGGAAATCTTCCTGAAATTGCCTAAATTATTTTACTTTGCTTCATAGTTTCTAAAATGTTCCAACTATTGATTCTTTGGATAATAGGAGTCTTCTTAAAATGTAGACTTTCTGGGAATAATAGGAAGGCTCTCAGTCATTCCAACTAAAGTGTGAATTAGTTCAGCCAATAGACTATCCACTTGTAAATTCTACTGGAATCTACCCCAAGAGGAAAGTAAAGACAGAATAACCAAAGGAAAAGAGATGAGAGTTGTAAAGATTGTGAGGGCATGTGTCACCATAAGTGAGATTTTTATGTGTAGAGAGAGCAACTTGAAGTAATGGTGCTCTAGAACTGGAGTGCAAAGGATGCCAGTAGATGAAAAAATTGGATGGTATAAAGGCAGATGGGGAGGTGCAAATAGAGAAGGATGCTTCATTTTCATGCCTACTCTGTGAGTCACTTTCTTCATCACTGCGGTAAAAGACCCTGTAGGTTTAACTTGAGTAAGGATATACCCTGGTTCACAGATTCGGGGGACATATAAATACCCTGTGGGAAAAGCACAGCAGCAGGAGCGTAGGCTGCTTATAAAGGACACCATGTCACATTGCTGTAGCAGACAAGAAGAGGCAATTACTCCAGAAAGAACTGAAGATGGATATCACGTCCTCCAGTTGCTACCCACCTCTGAAAGAGTCCATAATCTCTCAAAACAGTATCATCAGTTGGGGACCAGGTGTTCAAACAAATTAGCCTGTGGGGGACATTCCTCATACAAACCATAACACACACTCTGCCTCTCCAGCCCTCCACAGATTCGCTGTGGAGGCTTTCAGTGAGACTGCTGTCTGGATGCTCAGGGATTAGCAGCTTGTAGAGCTACTGTCTGCAAAGCAGGAAACAACTCTTCAGTTCTTACTGCCAAGCGAAGAGGATCTCTTCAACACTCACATTCACCAAACCACTGTTCTGGAGGCAGCTATTCTTCCCATCTACTGTCAAAACAAATTCAAACCTCAGTAGATCTTAAGTAGATTAGATGCAGGAAGTAATTACTGATCACAACACACTCACATTGAGAGTTCCCTATTTCTGTGTTGCTAAGGGGAAAGATGTCTGCTGCATGCAATTTAAAGGAAACATATTGTGGGTCTTTTATATAGTTATTGATTCAGGTGTATTTTTGCTGATGATTGTGTGAGAGAGAAAGGAGGGACAGCGAACTACATCAAGAGAGGCAAAAAATAAAAAAGGACAGGGAAACACAGAGAGAAGCAGAGGCAGAGAAACAGAGAGATTACAACTCTTTTGCAATTTCTTGGATGATGTTCCTGATCTACTAAAGAAAAATGGGTCTTTCCTCACTTGCAAATCCTTCCAAAGTCCACGTACTTGGGTAATAAATTAGTCCTTTCCATTTCTCTTCCTTTTGGTTATAGATGTAACACAGGATATCAGTGTTCAGTGCTGGCAGAAAGATCATGCAGAGGTGTGTTCACCGGCACTCCAATATAAGTTTCTAGTGAATGTGTGCGGTTACACAGAAATGACATCATCAATTTGTGGGGAGTGTTACTTTGCCTTCATTGCAGTTCCTGGATATCTCCCAGCAGTGTGCTAAGACACCTCTAAAATGCATCAGACTCCAAAGAGGCTGAGGTTTCTTCACCCTGAGGAGCTTATTGGCACAAAGGAAAAAATAAGACTTCATCTCAGAACATTTTGCTGGGAGGAGGAGTGCTGTTGTTTTCTCTTTTTGTTTGTTTGTTTTAGGCAATTCTTGTCTCCAAACAGATATCTAAGTGCTTTGTGTATAGGATGATATTGGTTAAAAACAATATCCTATGAGTTGGCCATAGTGATACAAGCCTATCATATTGGTATGTGAGAAAATGAGGATGAAACATTACAAATTTCAGGCCAGCCTAGGCTGTATAGCAAGATCAGGTCCAGCCTGGACTACATGGGCTGTCTACTTCAAAAATAAATCATTTAAACCATCTAAAATATTATTACATTTATTTGTGTGTATGTATCTGTGTGTGTGTGTGTGTGTGTGTGTGTGTGTGTGTGTGTGTGTGTTGACATCTTGCAAGAGTCACTTCTTCCTTCTACTTGGGATTGAACTTGGATTGTAGGCTTGGCTTTTACTTATGAGCCATCTTTCTGGCCCTCATTTAATTCCTTTTAAAAAAACAATATGGGTATTTTTATTCTCAAAATTGAATACATGAGGTTGTTTCAGAGGCATAGGCAAAGTATTTCCAAACACAATATAATAAAATTCAGACACTAACTTTTGTGATAGCCAGAGGAAAACACAATCACAATTTCTTGCAGAAAAGTCTTATTAAATAAGAAACAGAGCCAAATATAGAGGTGAAAGCTTTAGAAATCAGGGAAATAGTTGAGAGCCACCAACCTTACTTCGCTAGCTCTGCAGCTACCAAAAGAGGAGTTACTTCCTGTCTACTCGCACCTTTTATTGCCTTGCTGTTCTGCCCTCTCATTGGTTCTTAACCAAGCCACCTCACTTCCTCGTCACTGCCTGTCTGTACAGACATCCAGGTCTCTGTGGTTGGTACTGGGATTAAAGGTGTGTGTCACCACATTTGCCTGTTCCCTAGTGTGATCTTGAACACACAGAGACCCTGCCTGCCAAGTGATCGGATTAAGGACGTGTGCTACCACTGCCTGACTTTTGTGTTAATGGCTTGCTATTATCTCTGATCTCCAGGCAAACTTTATTTATTAACATACAAATAAAATATCACCACATTTCAGCACAAATAAAATATCACCACAATTTCTCTTTCATACACAAAGGAAAAGGAAGACTGTGCCTACTATCTGAAGAGGCCAAAGAGCAATGAAATTTTATTATAGAAGGATTGGTCCAGAATAGCTGTTCATGTGTCTGCAGCAATTCAGGAAGGAAATATATTCTTGTGGAGACTTAGTCCACACCCTCTTTGGAATAGAGTCCTTCTTGCATCTTCTGAAATATTAAAGCTCTGTCATTGGTCTTTGCTATGTCTTTTGCCTATGTTTTCAGTCGTCTATGCAGGAGCAGCACTTGTTGGAAGGATCTGACAATTAACAGGAAGCAGATAATTTGTGGTATAGTCCACTAAGCAATCCCTCTGGATGAAATCAAAGAACATCTTGCAGGTTATGCTTCTGATAGACTTGTATAGTGTGTATAGAATTGTATAGAGTATATAGCACTAAAACCATAGGAGGGATCCTTCCAGGAAAATTTGGCTTCATGCGTAAGAATAAAACCTCAGGACACTCTGTCTTCAAGGCTAACAACCTCTTTTAGAGCAACTTTTCTTGCTTCACTGTGGTGGTTTTCTTGGCCTCACTCACATCTTTTTCTTGCCCACTGTTGAGGAAGCCATGCTCATCATCTGATTATGACATTTACTGAATTGTAGAGCCCTATGAGAGGGAAATGCTTCCAACTCATACCAAATTCCAGTGAGCTGAAAAATAATTGTGATTCCCATAAAAGAACTCAGAAGGAGTGGGTGTAGATTTAGTTAATTATAGAAAACAGACACCAGAGGACTACTCATGGCCCTCTAGTTGACATCAACAAACTCAGTAATCATAGACTAAGCCTGCCTTGCTGGAGTTAATGAAGTAAAGCAGAGTTTCTGTTGCTTGTTTCAAGAGGAAAATAACAGCAGAGTTACAGTTGCAGTCACATTCCAGATTTCTATGGAACCTTAAACCATGTTATGGACGCTTAGCTAGACATGATGGAATAAAAATATTGCAAAGTTCGCCCTCAAAGGATATGTGGAAAGTGCCATGGATACTATAAAGAGGAAAGTCAACATTGAAATTTTTTCCAATAAAGGAGTAGAACTGAGCTGAGCCTTTAAGGAAAAACAGAAGAGGAACCTGAGTTATCATGAAGGGGAAAAGGCAAGGGCTGGCAAACCTTTCAGTTATTCAGAAAGTGAGTGCCTGAGCCACAGCACTGTGGAACCACGGAGCAGGGAACTGTTGGCTAGTTTTTATAATTAAAAGGTTTTATTATTTTGAACATGTTACACATGAGTGCTGTATTGACATCATTTCTACCCCCATCTCCTCCTATCAATTCCTTGTCTTTCCCACTCCTTAAAGTCATGATCCTGTATTCCTTAAACAACTCTCTCTCTCTCTCTCTCTCTCTCTCTCTCTCTCTCTCTCTCTCTCTTTCTCTCTCTCTCTCTATCTCTCTTTCTCTCTCTCTCTCCTCTTATGAACATGTGTTTAGGGTTGATCACTTAGGATTGGACAACCTGTCAGGGAATGCATCCGTGGAGAAAACTGATTCTCCCTCTCTCAGCAACCATTGATTGCTTGAAGTTCTTCATTCAGAGGGTGAGGTCTTTCCACTATGATAAGTATTTAGGAATTTAAAACGAGGTATGGCTCCTGGTTTCAGAGGTAACACTCCATGGCCAGCCGTCTCCAGTTTCTGTACTTTTGGTAAGGCAGAATGGCAGAGCAGAAGGGTGTGACAAATCAGAGTTGCTCATCTTGTGGTGTCCAGAAAGCAGAAAAATGGAAGGAATCAGAGACCAGTCACCTTTTAAAGGTGCCTTGCCCCATGATCTGCTGTTTTCACCCATCCCTACCTCCCATCGGCTCCTGGTAATGCCATCAAATTAGACATTCATCAATGGACTAATCCATTGATGAAATCAGAGTCCTAATGTATCAGTGATTAGATACACCAGCTGAGGGTCAAGCCTTCCACATTAGCCTTCTTGGGGACATGTCAAACCATAACAAAGGCTCATCAATCTAATATTCCAGGAATTTGTCAGAAGAACTTAAAGCTTAAAATATTCTTGAGTAACTATACCATTAAAACCAGGCTCATTTAAACTTTGCTTTCTGTTCACTCATGTTGGTAAATATTACAAAAATAGAAGAAAAACCATATAGCTAGAATGATAATGACCAAACTCAACACCAAAAAATAGAAAATTAATCAATGCTATGAAAGTTAATTCAAAGTGTTTTAGGTCTTCCATCTAAGACAATAGTTTCAGTAGAAAAGAATCCTACTGATGAAGTAGGTAGCCAAATAAAAGGTAACTAAATTTTCTAGACAATATCTGCTTATGTACAAGGAAAAGAAAAATGTTTCAGGAGAACTTAGGAGTTTCAAACAGTTCTCAAGAACAAAAACTGACAGTTTACAGATGCATTTCCCAGTTTCTATAAATTTCTGAATAGGACTTAACTTTATAAACATAATTTAAATAATTTTTTTAAATTATACTATTGTTCATATAATAAATTTTGAAATTTTGGAAGCCAGTAACCCTAAACTTCTTGAGTTGAATTACATACAAGACAGAATTCTTTTGTAAGATTTTTTTTCTGGAAAGAGTTCTTGTTGAATCACATGAATTGTTTTGTAGATTTTTTTAATGTCATTGTAATAACTAACATTTTAATTACTAAAGTGCCAGACGATAATGCTAAGCATTCTAATTAATACAATTAGTGCCCATAGCAATACTATGAAATAAAACTATTATCCTTAGTTTGTGATAGCATAAATGAAATACAAGATAAAACAAGCAATGGGTTCAACATAAATAATGAAGTGATGATTGACATTTGTGAGTCTGGCAGCAGAGGGAAAGCTCTTTGCCTCTGCCCTTTTCTGCCCCTGAAGATGTCCACATGGCAAAACTCAGCAGATTCAGCATAGACTAATTGGCTATTACAAATCCTTCTCAATGTAGGTGACAGAATGACATCTTTTTCCCTCAACCCAAAACTAGACTGATTAAAGAATATCAGTATTTTTCACTCAAAACAATTCCCTCTTTACCTCAGGAACTGGCAGAGTCCTTTACCTCTTATGCTTCTAGTTAGAAAAATGTGATTTTTTTCTTGTAAGATTCATTTTTTTCATAATTTTTCCTGTTTTTGTTACTACTTATGCCCAGTGAATTTTTTCTCTCATTGTTGAAAAGTCAGAACACTTTGACTTTGTGCTTGACTTAATATTTCCAATCAAGAAGATTTATTGATATAATAGTATTGCAGAAATTACATTAGAAATATTAGGAATAATAATATATAAATTATATATTTACATTTACATATACTGAAGTTCTGGGTATTCAACACAATGTGTCATCCACTCTGAGCATATGCTCTACAACTCACCTTTACCCTCAGCCTTGGGAAATTATATTTTTAACAGAAAAAAGAAAAGCCTGTGTGTTTTAGACTAAGGACAGTGCCTTGCTTTCACCCCAGCCAGGATTCATCACGAGCAGCTCTGGAGTTTACCTTTTCTCCTCAGCAGTTTTAACTTATCACCTTTGGAAATCTACTGTCTCGGGAGTCAAGAACACAAACTGCATTTCATATCCCTTACACCTCCACTTTATCTACTCCAGTTGGATGATGTAATATTCTGACAACATTACAGGGCTTAAATGCATTCAGCAGCCTGGTTCAAGTAGCTCTTTTTCTCTAAGGCTTTTTGCCTTTTTTACATCAGAGACATCAGCAGGACATTATTCTATAAACATAAACTGTTGAAGAGTGTTTTCAGGCTTCAGTGACATCATTTCTATGCACCACTTAGGAGGCTCTGTTTATTTTTCAAAATAACTTTACTCTTATTCTGATAACCAATCACATGGTTTTAAGTAACCAGTTCGGAGTCTAAAATGGACAGTAACTATTAAATACTTAGTTATATAAAACTAGATCTTTAAAGGGTCTGTTTGTGAGATGGAATCTTTCCTGTTCTTACCTTGGGGAGGTGAAGAGCATATTGTAAGAAATCCTAGTTTTTATTTACTTTGATTTCCACAGACCTTCTAGAAACACCAAAATGTGATCTTTGTATTGTTAATCCACTTTCAAAGATACAGAGTTTTAAATACTAAATACACTTTTAAGTGAAGCCACTGAAGGTCTTTTCACTGAAATCCTAGTTAATTCAAAATTATATTAATCTATCTTTGTTTAGGGCTAGTTTTTGGTATTTCACCTTCAACACCAAGTCTTGACACTAGAGACCAGACTTATTAGACATACTATTCATTTTTTTCTTGTTCCCTTATATTTGTAAGTCTTAATTTCTGATCCTTAATCCACAGTTGGTTTCAAATCTCTTATCCTGCCAAGAATTCCCTTAGTACATGGAGCTGACCAAGATAACTGTTCCCAAGATTTGATTAAGTGTTGTACACAGATCTTTGACCAAAATAAGAATGATACAAGTTTTTGACAAAATAATTTTTTCTTTAAAACTCATTGCAAATAATTTAGAAACTAAAAACAAAAGTGTTTCCATGATCATTGGATTTTATTCAACCCAGTTATAGCAAGACAAAGCCCCATGACTCTTCTCTCTGTCTTTCCTTCCATGCATGTATTCCAGATGCAAATGCATTCATGACAAGTGGTAGAAAAATGGGCTGAATCAAGTTTCCACCTTCTAGCCAGTTACTTACAAGGTGAATATCAGGAACCTGGAAAGTCCCTGGGATATGAAGGAACTTGGAAAAGTAACTATACAATTACTTGTGACCTTGTTGGCTACATGATATATGCAGAGATATTTTCCTAAACATCAAAAACTGTGAGAAAACTACTCCAACTGGCCATTGGATAGTGCATATATTAGGTTCATCTAACTAGAGTATAATCTTTGAAAATGGAACTGACATTGAAACCACATATCTGTAAGAAACTTGTATCCTAGATGGGTAAATTGCCTACTAAAGAAAAAGAATATCAACATTCTCAGTAGGATTTGAACAAAGCTCAGAGTCTCAAAATGCAACACTGAAAATATCTAAGATATAACCTAAGGTTACTTAGTATATAAATAATTAGGAAATCTTTACCTGTACTAGATAAGACAACCAACAGACACCAGCACACATGACATACATATTGGAATTATCTAGCAAATCCTTTATAGTAAATATAATAAGATGCTCTGAGAAATAAGGAAAATCAGTCTAGAATGAAAGAAAATATTTTTAAAATCTCACCATATTTTTACAGTGTATAAAAAGTAAATGGAAAATTTAGAACTGCAAAAATAATAATGAAAATTTTAAAGTTTCAATAGCATATGCTAGGTGATACAAGACTATGTCCTCATAACTCAATGAAAATCTTTCCAAATTGGACATGAAGAAGAAATGGAAAAAAATAACAGAACTTCAAGGATTTATAATAATGTACAAAAATATTTGATATTTATTTCATTGGTGTCTCAAAAATTCAGTTTGTTAACAAAGACACACAACACATATCAGAAACAAAACTGTTGTTGTTGACATAATTTGTTAAAATTTCCAAAATATGGTGAAATATATAAACCTACAAAATTAAGAAACACACACACACACACCACATCAAATCATACATATATACAATAATAAAGCTTTTAAGTGTATTGTCTTAAAAGAAGAAAAGCTAAAAGAATGTATACTACTAGCAGAACTGATAATAGATACGTTTCTATTAAAAGGGGAAATGATAGTGGAAGGAATAAGAAAGGGGAATATAAATGATAAATATAAATGATAAACATTCATAAAATTCATAATTTTTTTTGGTTTTTCAAGACAGGGTTTCTCTGTGTAGCTTTGCTCCTTTCCTGGAACTCACTTGGTAGTCCAGGCTGGCCTCAAACTCACAGAGATCCGCCTGGCTCTGCCTCCCGAGTGCTGGGATTAAAGGTGTGCACCACCACCGCCCAGCAAATATTTTCTTTACATGTGTTCCTCTTCCTTCCTCTGTTGTTTAAGAATGGCACCTGAGGCATCCCTCCTTCCTGGTGGCCTTCCTTTGGTATCACTCCTCTCATTGTCAGTCACTATTCAGAACTTTAAATTTTAACCATTAGAGTTGCTATACATCACATTTTGACTCCTTAAAAAGTGCATTGAAGAACAACATAGATGATCTGTAAATGTTGGGTATTATCCTATCAAACATACATACATACATACACACACACACACACACACACACACACACACACACACACACATATGCCTAGGAAATAGCCCAGTTATCCTATTTCTAGCTATTTACCTTAAAGAAAAAAATTCACATTTATACAAAAGCTTACAAAGAAAATTTTTAAAGCAGATTTATTCAGAATTTCCAATAACTGGAAACATTATTTTCCTTTAATGAGTGACTAGATACACTGTATTAATTTCTATGAATTAAATGTCACCCAAAAGCTAAAAGAATGAATTGAAAAA
The DNA here is from genome assembly GCA_902168405.1 of Peromyscus aztecus. NCBI lineage: Eukaryota > Metazoa > Chordata > Mammalia > Rodentia > Cricetidae > Peromyscus > Peromyscus aztecus. Next base: position 10,251 of record CABHPQ010163542.1, on the reverse strand, counting down.
TTCAGTAATACGGATGAATTTCAAAGGTACTATTCTCAGTAAAAGAAGGCAGTCTTAAAAAGTTACCTATCTGTGATTCTATTTACACAACGGTCTCAAAAATGAAATGAGTGACAGAGAAAAGATCAGTGGTTGCAAATTAGGTTGCAAAGGGGAGGTTCTTGGGGTGATGGGATAGTTCTCTATGCTCACTTGAGTGATATTTATATAATGTGTGAAAATTCAAGGAAATCTTTACCAAGAAGTCATCATCTTGTGTACTGATTTTCAGAATGCAATTTTTAAAAAATATATATAAAGTATCATGTGTCTCAAAATGTTACAAGAAAGAAAAATTTGAAGGATACTCAAAACATGGTAGAATCATTGAAAAAATTCTAATGGTTCTCACAAACTAATCAAGTGCTTTTAGTCACTAACTCACATTTTGCTAAGAAGTATAATTTTTATGTTGTTCTTTGTACCAGGATCTCTTCTCCCTCCACATTCCTTAAGTTGGGTATTCATCTCCATTACTCCTAAAGGAAAAGGAAAATCCACCAAAAACACAAGGAAAGTTAAACTATTTACTTGAGGACATCAAGTCACGATCTGACAAAGAAAATATTTCTAAGCCGGGCAGTGGTGGCGCACGCCTTTAATCCCAGCACTCGGGAGGCAGAGCCAGGTGGATCTCTGTGAGTTCAAGGCCAGCCTGGGCTACCAAGTGAGTTCCCAGGAAAGGCGCAAAGCTACATGGAGAAACCCTGTCTCGAAAAACCAATATATATATATAATTTCTAAAATAGCAAAAGTAACCTGGCTTTTTACTGCACCCACAGCAGTATCCACTACCAACATAATAATCCCTATCTGCCTTCTTCCTCTTGCCATGCAAGGATCCTTCTGCATCAGCCTGCAATTGGGACAAAGAATCAGGCTACCTTTCAAATAGCTATAACTTTACTCTATATCTATGTAGATCATTTGTGTCTTCTCAAAAAAAAAAAGGTCATATTATCCCTATGGTAGGAAAGACCATCATTTCCTATTCCTGTATTTATCTCTTTATGGTCACATAAATCATGTATTCATGGAGACTTTGGTTTTTGGGAGACAGCACAGTACATGAAGAGTTTGGATTAAGAACTCAAAACAAATGCAGAATAAAATAAAGTTCTGCCATTCGTTTTTAGTGGGATTTCACTCTCAACTTCTGTGTTTAAAAAAAACATCTTAAGGTTTCTCTTTAGAATTTGAAGAGTTCTTCTGGGTAAACATTCCTAAAGAATGACATGCAGAAGTGTCCAGTGAATGTTTCATTTTATACGTTTTCTCCTTTCCTACCTGGATAGATAATATAAAGCTAAAACCCCAGGATCATTTGCAAATTTCTTCATAGCTTAAATTTACCTTGGAGACACTTGGAAGTATGTGTTGAATAGAAATTTTGTTTGGGTTTGTTCTTTTATATTGAGCATTTCTACATGCTTAGCTTCATGCAACATAATTTGTATTCATTATATAAGCACTATAAGTTCTCTATTGCATTTTGCAAATATAAATGACCAGAGATTGAATTCTGAAAACAAGCCAACTGACTGCAGAGCCTGTAACTTTATCCACAAGATTCTGATCTTTTTGTGAGAGGACCCAGTACAAAAATGGCAGAAGATATAGACAGACTTTGATGATGTCAGGGACCTACAGAAGACTTCACACCATTTTTTTAAATGCTGTGTACAGGGAGTTTGACCATATGAACTCACTTACATTAAGAAATTTCACTTTACTGTATTACACAAAAATTCTAAGTTTAGGGATCTAAAGTGTACTGTATTTTTCTGTATTTGATAATGTAAGTAATCTTTATTGGATTATAGCATTTAATATCTCTTTTTGACAGAATTAAACACCAACACACCAAAGGATAATTCATGCAATGTTAAAAATAGAAATTTGCCAAGAATTTTAATAACAGTGTTTATGAAATCAAGATTTGTTTAGGGACCTGATTTTGACCACACCTATATAAGAAAGTATTTAAACCCCTAACATTGACAATACTAAATAGACTTTTAAATAAGTTATCTCTCAATGGAAAATTTGAACCTCAAAGACTATTCACCACATACTGGACCAAGAATAGTTGAGCAATATAATAACTACTAAGGTCATATGTAGAAAAATACATATTTTTCTTCAACTGACAAAAAAATGGAATCCATCACATCAGAAGATCCAAAGAAAAATACTTGTCTGTCAGATAGCCCACAAAGAAACCCATAGGCAGTATGAGAGATATGTCTAGCTCATAAATCTGACTGCATTTCATAATACTAGTAAGAATTTTGATTCACCACGGATGCCAAATAAAGACATGAAATTTTAAAAGGCATGAATATAGAAGGTTGATTATTTAGGAGCAGAATAGTAAAAAGAGAGGATGAAAGATAATATTGGGAGAGGTAAATTTGATCAAAGTACATTCGGTACGTATACAAAAATGTCACAACTGAGGTTGGAGAGATGGTTCAGCAGTTAAAAGCATCTGCTGCTCCTGCAGAGGACTTAGTTAGGTATTGTTCCCTGAACTCATGTAGTGGCTCACAAACATCTGATAGTTTCAATTTAAGGAGATACGATGTTGTCTTCTGGTTTCTATGAACACCATGTACATCATACATATATGCAGCCAAACATATACACTCATATACATAAAATGAGAAGAAATTGTTGCAATGAAACTCATTTTTTACAGTAATGCACACTAATTAAAAAAGAAAAGAAAAATGAACATACTTTTGCTAAATGTAAGTGATTGTTGAACATTTAACATCTCCAAAAGTAATATTGGCAACTAAGTAAAAATCTTCTTTAATGCTTTCCAGTGAAAACTTATAGAAATAAAATATTAAGTGTGGAAAGTGGTGAATAGAATGAATGACTGTAAGGAAAAGGAACTTTTCATTTGTAAATACTACATAGAGTACTGTACTTCTTCAGTGGTTTATTATATGCCTTAATCTGGCATGCTATTTTACCTTTCATGACACATATCAATAAAAATTAAAAATGAGAGGGAAAAGGAGGGGGGACAGATACATATGGTTGTGAGTATCTTGGGTCTGAGTGTAATGGTACACAACTGTAATTTCAAATTTTAAAAGTTAAGGCAGGAATAGCAAAAGTTCAAAGTCAGCCTAGGGAACATAACAAACTATATCTCAAAACAAACACATAGAAAATAAACCATTATGAACAACTAGGTACCAATGGTTAAAAGTAGAACAAGCTTTACTTTCTTGTTTGATTATTTGTTTTGGTTCTTGCTAATTGTATTTCAGTTCTTGTCAAAGTTGGTAAGTATCTGTTAAACACAGTAATGTTGTATGTAGATGTATCTCAGTTACAGTAACCTTGGACAATGGTCCTCCTGGCTGACACATCTTAATTTCTCTCTAATCACATCATGTGCCATTTGAAATATAGATTATATACTAACATATCCTTAACAGGTTTGAATGGTGCTGATTATATATAGTAGATGGGCAATGGAGTAGAAATCAAGTGACTATTGGGTCTTAGAAGGCTAAGGATTTTTTAAGAGGGCAAAACTTAGTTTTTAAGCTGTTTTTGATGTTTATAATTTCAAGTGAGCATCCAATTTTCACCTTCAAAATAATCTATAGCTCATGGACTATCAAACCCATATTTAAAAAAAACACAAATGTCAACTGATAGATTTTAAGGTAAAGAACCATAATTTAAAAAATATAACAGTCATCTTAATTTTTTTATTGAAAACAGATTCTTCTCTCACACAATATATCCCAAACACAATTTTCCCTCCCTCCATTCCTCCTAACCCTCCCTCACCTCTCCTCTTTTCCAAACCAACTCCCTCTCCATTTCCTCTTCCAAAAAGAGCGGGCCTCCAAGAGATGACAGCCACAGAGGAGAATAGAAAATACAATCACACAAGGAGAAAGCCCCCATATTGAGGCTGGACAAGGTAACCCAATAGGAGGAAAAGAGTCTCAAGATCAGGCAAAAGAGAAAATACTTTAGGGAATAACTTTAAAACACTAAAGCACATGAAGAACCTTAGATAGAGCTATTTAATTCAGTTCCAAAGGGTCCCATTTGTGGTGGCTATTCTTGTTTGTGAACTTTATTGCTTCTGGAACTAAATAAATCCCAAGTTGCTGGACACACTTGTGAGAGATTTTTAATTAAGTGGATCATTTGAACCAGGAAGACTCATCTTAAATCCATATCACTTGACATCAGGAGACCCACATTTATTCTGGGTCACACCTTTTTATAGCAGCCTAGATAAAGAACATGGAAGAAAAAAGCTTTTGCTCTTTGCCTGTTTGCCTTCACTCTTGCTGGCAAGTTCAAATTCCTTCATTGATATTAGAGTCAACTTCTTTAGGATTCTGAAGTATACTGTGGACCAGTTGAGACATTCAGCCTTGTAAACTAAATAACTACTGGATTATTGGACTTTCTGTTGATGGAAACCCACTGTTGGATTAGCTTGACCACAGCCCTGTAAGACACTCTAAGAAATCACACACACACACACACACACACACACACACACGGACACACGGACACACGGACACACATATCTGTGAATGAATATAGATACATACACACGCATATATGTATAGAGAGAGAGAGAAAGAGAACGTGTGTATATATTCATAATCTTAAACAGGATAATCTTAAAACGACTGCAGGGATTCATTCCTTGCATTATTCTCCTCCCTTCATCATGTGTTAATATCAAACGTTCTTTTAAGCAACAGAACACGGCAACAGTGATCGACTACTATTTCTCTGATTTGGTACTGTCATCTGTCTAACACAACAGGACATTAGTTTCACAGTCACCTCATATTTTATTTCATCAGTCTTCTAAGGCTATTACAGCAAAGCTTTCAAAATTTGGCCCTGAAAGCCAGATTTATAATCTCATAGTTACATAGGAGAACTCTAAAATCAAGCTTTCTGTGGGACCATGCTGTCTTTGTGGGCTGTAAGAAAGCCTCCATTTTCTTTGCTAGCTTCAGGTGATTTCTAACAGTTCTTAGTGCTCCTTGGCTTGTAACAGACTAACTGCAATATGTTAGTCTTCCATTGTAATATAGCCAGCTCCCCCTTATGTCTATATGTCTGTTTCCTTTTGCTTTCATTCTTCACTATATTGTGATAAAATACAGTGCACTTACATGTTAAGCACACAGTTTATTACTAAGGTACATCTTCAGTGTTCATTTTATTTTATTTGGAAACAAGTTCTCACTAAATTGCTTCTGAAAGCCTTGAACTTGGGACCCTCCCACCTTAGCCTTTTAGAGTAGCTGGGAACACAGACATGGATCACCATAACCAGATGTGTTCTGCTCTGCTCTGGTAAGGTTGCCATTCATAGTGTTAGGGCCTACCCAAGCTCAATATGCCTTTGCCTTAGTCCGTTAGTCACAGCTCCAGAGACTCTGTGTCTAAATATGGTAATTCTGTTAGGTTCTAGGTCCACATGACTTTTGAGGTAGGACGCTAATCAACTAATCAACCCACTGATGATTAGTAGGCACAAGAAGAAGACTGTCCTTACTGAGTTTTAAGAAGTAAACTTTAAGGTTTTGAGAGGGCTGGTGAGAGAAACACATAAAGAGAAATTTCAGGTAGCCTCTAAAAGATAATAGCCAATAAAGAAATCAGAATCTCCATTCTACAATATATGGGAATAAATTCTGACAGCAATTTGAACTTGGAAAAGGACCAGGCTCCAGAGATGAATGAAACCAGTTGATGCTTTGATTGTAAACTTACAAACCCAAAGAAACTGTGGTCATGACTCATGACCCACAGAAGCAAGAGATAACAAATATATGGCCTGTTATGACATTAAATCTATAGTAATTTATTATATTGCAATTAGTAAAGTGCTTTACAGAGTCTGTGGTGGTCTGACTAAAGAAGCCCCACCATAGGTCCATAGGGAGTGGCACTCTTAAGAGGTGTGGCCTCATTGGAGGAAATGTCATAGGAGTTGGGCTTTGAGGTTTCAGATGTTCATACCAGGCCTACTGGTTCACTGTCTCTTCCTGCTGCCTGAGGATCCAGATGTAGAACTCTTAGCCACTGTCCAGCACCATGCATGCCTGTACTCTGTCGTGCTTCACAATATGAAGATAATAGACTAAACCTGTGAACTGTAAGCCAGCCCCCAATTAAATGTTTTCCTTTATAAGAGTTGCCATAGTCATAGTATAGCTTCACAACAATAAAAAACAAAACCTTAACTAAGGCAGATTCCATTCATCATACCTCTCAAAGTGTGCTCCAAAGGCATTGTTTTATCTCTGAATTGTAGATACCACTTTCCAGTGTATTCTCATGGATCGCTGGAAGTGGTCTACGAAGTTGCAATGTGCTTAGTAAAATAAAAACCTCATAGATTCCATAGCTTATCATCTCATTGAAAAAATGAATAATTTTAATCATGGACATGCCACCATGTTTATACAGAGGTCCTTGCCACATGTATCTTTACCTGAAGCCAATGTGTGCCTGTCAGGAAAGCCATGTATATGAAGTGACCATACCCAAGCTATTCACTTAAGAAGTTGGGAGATTTCTTTCATTAGTCAAGTCATTTTCCCCATCTGCAGAATGCAAGGTTTTTTTTGGTGTGTTTAAGAATCAGGCAGTATGATAATATGAAGTTCTTGACATTTATAAGATATTCCACTAATGTTAGTGTGTTTCTTGAAATGGAGAATGGTTTTTCCAATATTCAGAAGTTATTCTGAACTGTGATCTCTTTCATGGACACAATATAAATGTGTTTTTAATTTCACATTCAGTGACTTTTTCCTTGAACAAAATTTGCTTTTATAATGATTTATTATTTCTTAGTCTAACTACTCATCTTTCATCACTTCAATAATTTTAGGGTTAAAAAAAAAGCCCTAAAAAGTATGCAAGCAAAAATTTCATTTGGCTGGGTTTAAATTTATTGACACTTAGACACCACCACACAAAGAAAAGCAACAACTTGAAGATTTGCAATCATTGATTAAGAGTTTACACAATTTAGAGGTAGAAATCCAAGATCTGTTTCACATTAGATATGAGAGCAAAACTTGGTGTGGAAGTAGTTACTGTTAAACCAGAATTCTGATTGCACTATTTATCAGGTAGTGTTTCAGATAATTAAATAGAACTATGACCGACATGAAAGATTATAGCTATGTTTCATTTTTTCATGGGTCTGTTGAGATTTAGAAATTACGTGCAGGAAGAACATGCTGACTTAGGCAGCAGCTGGTGAAGGGACTGTCCTGACAGCTGGAGGAAAGTGATTCGTGGTTCTTGCTTCATGTCACATTAAAAATTAGCTGGAAAATAATTATAAGTTAATGTGAAATTTACTGTCTTGATTTCAAAGTTTAAACAGTCTTTCTTGGAGCTGTTGTAAAGTTATTTAATCTCTGCTCAGGCAAGCAGGTGTGCCTTAAAACCTTAAAAAAAAAAAAAAGTAGACGTGACTTAAAATCATTTCCATGAGTTTCAAGCACTTCCACATGTTTTGAAAACTAGTAATTTCAATTTTGCTTGAAACCCAGGAAAGGTCATGGGGAGAGGAAGCTGTGAAAAGCTTAATCCCGCAAATCTTATGACACATGGCATGATGCAATGAGGTTCAGAGCCAGAGGGCTTGAGTTCAAGCCTTGGCTCTGCTAATTACTAACTACGAGGATGAGGGTAGAATTTACATTCCTTCCCAAGCTTCGTTTTCTTATCCAACTTCAGAGTCATAGTATCTAGCTTCCAGACAACTCTCTGCAAGTGACTTACATACAGACCCTTGATAATCACATTGTTCTCAAATAGTTCTCTAACATACTTCTGAGCATCCACAGAAGCACACTTACAGGGGCACTGTGTGATATTCTAAAATATTGGGAAATGCACCGATATTTGAAATCTATCAGCCACTGTGTGAACTGCTAGCTCAAGGTAATGTACCAATTCAATATTAGATCATACTACATTCCTTTTGGAAATGTCATATCATTTCCACATTGAATTCTGGTGGTTGTGGAACAAAAAGCAAGTAAGTGTTGAAAAATCAAAGTAGAACAGGAAATGAAGGTACTGGCATCCAACCTTGGTCCAGTATCTAAGAAGTACTTAGGTCCCCAGAGGCCCACATATTTCATTAGCAAGTAATTGTGGTTAAGACTAAAATAAAAAGTTTTCTTTCAATGTATGTGCATTATTGTTTTTAGACAACTACAAAACTGTTAGAATATGAATATATTTTAAACTTCTTAGCTCTCACCACTCAGCACCATTAGCAATATATTTAGCCCAGGAGTCAGTGCAAAATAATACTGAATTATTATAGATGCCATGAACCATGGAACTCACTTCATGGTGTAGTGTCAGGGTTCCTCTAGTTCTTCCCTGCTGTCCCTTTCAGCCTTTCTGTCTAGCCCATCCCCATTCCCCCAGGACTCCTTGCCAATCTATAGAACCTCTCTCTAGCAGAGACCTACAGTTGCCATACTTGGCTGGGACTCAGGCTAGCTTTATCACCTTTTCCCTCCTCCATTTTAGTCTTAGACCAGATGCTGCTTTTGCACACCTGAGTCCCTTCTCGCAGTTCACCTTCATCCCCTTGGGACTCAGCCTCACAATGTGGACCCAGAGTCCTCTCCCTAATTCTCTGTTACCCCTTTCAGGGTTTTCTTCTAGCCCATCCTCATTCTTTTGTGACTCCCTACCAAACTGCAGAACCACTGTCTATTAGGGAGACACATCTAGGACACAGCCTTTCCTTTCAGTCCATCTCCATTTCCTAATGACTCCCTGCTGGCCCTTAGAACCATTCTCTCCCAGGGACCCAACAGCTGCCAGACTTAGATAGGACTGAAATTGAGTCAACACCAACCAAAGACTTGAACACATTATGACAAGGCCAAATATCTTCACCAAAAAACACTTCTAATATCATAATACCTGTGCCTAGATACCAGTGCAAAAGACAAACAACTAAGACAGTATGCCTCCTCCCAAATCCAGGGCCAACTATAATAGGCCCTAACAAAAGCAATTTAGCTAAAGCCCAAGATAAGACTCCAAAATAACAATTATGAATATATATGTGCAAGGACTTCAAAGAGAATGTGAATAAAGTCCTTAATGAAGACCATGAAAACATAAATAAACAGTTGAGTGAAATAATGACAGTAAGTCAGTACATGAAAGTGGAATTCAACAAAGAAATAGAATTTCTAAAGAAAAGCCAAACTGAAACTAAACTCAAAATGAAAATCTCAGGAAATCAAACAAAAACACCAGCAGTATGCCTTACCAACAAAATAAAAGACATGGAAGAGAGAATTTCAGGTCTTGAAGACAAGGTTAGAAGAACTGCATAGTTCACTCATAGAAAAATGTTAAATATATATACACCCAGGCATAAAACATCCAGGAAATATGTGACAAGAAGTGTACTGGCTGGTTTTATGTCAACTTAACACAAGCTAGAGTCATCAGAGAAGAAGAAGAAGCGTCAATTCAGAAACTGATCCCATAGGATCCAGCTGTAAGGCGTTTTCTTTATTAATGATCAAGAGGGGAGGGCACAGTCTAGGGTGGGTGGTGCTATTCCTGTGCTGGTGGTGCTGGGTTCTATGAGAAAACAGGCTAAAGCAAGCCAGGAAGCAGCACCCCTCCATGGCCAGCTATTACCTCCAGTTTCCAGTCCTGCTTGAGTTCCTACCCTGACTTCCTCCAATGAAGAGCTATGATCCAGAAGGGTAAGCCAAATGAACTGTTTCCTTTCCAACTTGCTTTTAGTCATGGTGTTTTGTCACAGCAATAGAAACCCTAACTGAGACACTATGAAAATACCAAACCTATGAATATCAGTTACAGAGGAAGGAAAAAAAAAAGCCCAAGTAAAAGGCACAGAAAATATTTTTAAAAAAAAAATCATAGGAGAAAAATTTTCCCAATCTAAAGAAAGAGATGGCTATCAAGGTACAAGAACATACAGAATATAGAATGTATGGATCAAAAAGAAAATAAACATCTCTACAACTGATAAACAAAACATTAAATATATGTAACAAAAAAAGGATATTCAAAGCTTAAGACCAAGTCATATATAAAGGCAGGGCAACTAAAATAGCACTTGACTTTTTAATGGAGATCCTGAAAGACAGAAGGGCCTACACAGAT